>JAECUM010022323.1:0-43840 GCA_016617855.1 Megalonaias nervosa | reverse complement strand
ATATATATATATATATATATATATATGTAAGAACTCCTACTCTTTTCATTTGTGTTGGTACCGGTGTTGGTGAATAGATGAGAGATGAGTTCGTGATGGTCAGACAAGTGTGGGTATTAGTTAGTGAGTTATAGGGCAATGGTCAGCCAGACCGCGATTTATTAAGTACATGCGGATGTTGTTCAGTAGATGTGAGGGTGTTGGTCAGTCCAAAAGTGTTTACATTTCTCATTATCTTTTTCCATTGATTCCATGCTTCCTTGATCCACATAAGTATCACAATTTGTACTATGGGTTCGTAAAGTTAATTTTCCATTTACCTCCAAGAGCCACTTCATGTTACTCCCTAAGTGCCAAGCTATGTTACTAACGAAGGGTTCGAGAGGCTTTCTGTTGACGAAAAACCGGTCATCCTGTTTCAGATTATGACTGACGCAGTCAAGCTTACAACCCGCTCTACCATCGAAACTAATGTAAAAACCTTGCGCTTGCACAGTGGAATACAAGAGTATTGATTCAGAGGCCAGAACTAGTTGCAGCCATTTAATTTTCAGAAGTCACATTAGGAAATGTGACCTTTTACTTCACTATGTTTTTGAACTAGACATTGAAATCCTGGATTATAAACAATTTCTTTGAACTCCGTTTCTCCTTTCATTTTCGACTGTGAAAAAAGTCCCAAATTCGATGTAAACGCAGAATAAGCAGGGGATGGAGTAGATGGGGACATGTCAGGGTTTAAAGCGTACTACCTTTCGGTATAACCTTAACAAATATTGTTTTCAGTCGAGGAGATATGGGGCGGGGGTATCACCAATATGGCCTATCGTTAGACAGAAACAATGAATGACATTCCTAACTTTGCACAGAAAGTAACTATCGGTGGGGAGAAGTATATGGGGCGATATACGGACAATGGGAAAATACATTACAGACCCCCCACGGGGGGATATACGGACAAAATTTATAACTGGGCCTATATACGGGCAAAAGGTTGGGCCTGTATACGAACAATAGGAATGGAACAGGTAGGGTGACGTCACGGTACTGGCAACAATGTTGCAAGTGGCTGTCCTCAATCGGGCGGAACACTGGCAACAATGTTGCAAGAGGCTGACCTGAATACGCGCGGCTACCTAGTAGGGACAAATACACTAGAAACATAGACATAGACATAGACAAATAAATATGGCAAGAAAAAATTAATATCTTTTCGAGGCAAATGAAGTGACCCTGAAAAGGGCCTTTGGGTTCTTCTTCTATCTTCTCCAGTTCTTCCACCAGTTCCTCACTTTCCCAATGATTCCTTTCTTCTTCTTTTCCTCGTCTGCTATCCAGTCAGGATGTCCCATTGCTTTAAATTTTTCCGGTATCTTTATCCAATTTTTATTCAGTCTGTCAAACTCCTCTTTCTTCTTTTTGTTTTCTTTTTCCTTTCTCTCTTTTGCCCATGTATCTTTAATCTTCTTCACTTCTTCTTCCAATACCTTTTTATTCATTTCTTCCGCTTTCTTTAACTGGTCTAAGCCCCATTTGATAAAAGACCACTCTCTCAAATTGAATATATCTTCCAAAAAGCACCTCACTCTGATGACAACATCAAGGGCTTGCTTCAATATGCCTACTCTTACATATTTAGGTTGGATGAAACCTCTTAACTTCTCAACTTGCTCCTCTATCATGCCTAGCACTTGATCCCTGGCTACTTTCAGGCTGGTCACATAGTCTAGGCTACCTGGAAACCTCCATTCTTGTTGAAGCCTTTCGAGCACATACGCTCCATCTACCATCCAATACCAATTGTGTTTTAACTCGTTAAACACGTTCATTTCGAAAGGTGTTGACTAGTCAACGTGGATAGTCAGAGTGACGAGCTCTCCGCTTTATATCCGTGGAGCACGGACGTGAAGGAAAACATCCCTTACACTCACTTCATATATTATCTACTATCCACACAGACGGGAAGAGAAGAAAAAACACACCATATCTACTATCCACAAACCCAATTATAATATCCACACATACGTGCGCGAACGCATAAAACTCACACACTCTACTATCCACACAAACGAAGGGAAGAGAAAAAATACGCACTCTACAATTCTCACAAACTCTAGACGAACGCATAAAACACACACACTCTACTATCCACACAAACGAAAGGAAAAGAGAAGAAAATCACACTCTCTACAATCCACACAAACGTACGCGAACGCATAAAAAACACACATTCTACTATCCACACAAACGGACATGAACGCATAAAACACACCATATATAATATCCACACAAACGTACGCGAATTCTTTCAAACATACACACATATCAGTAAAGGACTGAGTGTTCATAGTCACACTACTATACACAAGTTGGCAACTTGAATAGTGTCTCTTTTTTAGAGATCTGGTTTGCCCTCAGAATGGCTGTTTTTAGAAATCCAAATGCACCTGGTTAATGCTGGCACCTCCCAGGTCTGGCCCCACAGACACATCGTCTGCTCCAGTCCTGCTCCCAGTTCAATCTTCCTCTTGGGAGCGCTGAGGGAGGTTGAGTGGCTTCACTATCCCGCTCCTCCGTTTGTGGAATAGTGAACACTTGTTGTTCCCTCTGTCTTCGGTGCCAGATCCGGGGATGATGATCTGGCCTCCTTGCCTCCTCTGCACGCTGTTCTGCTTGTTTTTGTTGTCGTGCTGGTACTGGTTGAGGAGGCGTCCTCACCTCAGGCTTCATCTCACACTGAGGTCTCATTATGAGGTGAGGCAGGCTTCCTCTCTTCTTTTCCGATTCTACTGTCTTCTTTTTTCCTCTTCTTCCTCTTCAAGCCTGCCAGCTTCTGCAATGGCCTCCATAGCCAGCTCATCTAAAATGCGCCTGGCATATTCCAGGTGCACGTGGAGCTCCAGTAACTTTGCTATTCTGTTACTCATCTTCAATGTTGACTGGTCAAAGTTGGGTAGCCAGACTGACGATCGCTCCGTTTTATATCCCTGGAGCACGAACGTGAAGGAAAACATCCCCCTGACACCAAAACTTACCATACCACTATTACCATCACATGAAACGAACGGACCTAAAAGAAACACTCACGTTGACTTCTTTTACTTACAAACACAGGCATACACTATCGGACAAGACAGAGAATCGAAGTGCTTATAGACACACTTCTATTTTCTTAACATACAAACACACAAATTTCTTTTGGTAATTGAATTAGTATGTCTTTTCTAGAGTGTTGGGTAGCCCTGAAAAGGGTTCCTATGTTGACGAGGAGTGATAGCAATCTTTTATTGTCTAAGAGTGCGCCCCCGTCTGGCGGCAGGCTTTCCTACAGGAGAGGGTCTGCTTCTTCGGAAAGAGAAGGAGAACTCCTTGGTGTCTACTCGACAGGCGACAAAACCTCTGTCTGGTTCCTGTTGCTGGTGTTGTTGCTGTTGCTGTTCTCTCTCCTGCTTCTGAAGTCTATACTTCTCTGTCTACTCTTCTTGTTCTTTCTTGATTTCTTCTCTGAAGACCTCTTCTATCAGGCCTTGGGCTATTGTTAACATCCTGACATTCTCTATTCATCAGGCTTTGGTATAAGGTTTTGCCTGACACGATGTAAATTCACGTAAGCTTCGTTCAGCTTGGCTAGTCTTCAAGGCATCTTCGTAGGTTGACGAGTCCACAATGGATGGTCAGACTAGAGACTGCCTCGCTTTATATGGCTGAAACGCGGACGCGATAGAAAACATCCCTACTGGTTTTTGTTGTCGGGTCGGAACGTTATGATAGCGAATGTGATGGTGACAGATAATGAGAAGTCAAAGAGCATTTGTAATGATAAATTTTTTGAAAACAAAAGACAGACACATTGTTTTTCAAAACACAACATTTTTCATTTAGACAAATAACTAGCAATTAACAATTAACAATAATATCAAACAAATTATTTTCGACAAGGTTGGCAACGTTGTGAAATTAAGTTAGATTTCTACTTATGGAAGTCATGAGGCCATTGATGTTCACTACGTTTCTTAGCTAAAGACAAAAGATAGCCATAACGGTCACCAAACCATCGATCTACTTTCTGCGTCGTTAAACGTGTCCTCGCCTGCTGTGTCTGGTTTCCATACCATGCAAGTATCCAGATGAGTGTTCTTGGCCTCTTTTGGCCTCTTTTCCGTACGTCAATAGATTTTCCAGGTACGCACGGTAAGGGTAAGTATCCATGCTACTGCTGACCAGTTTGTTATTCAAGTACAAATCCACTTCGCTGAACAAGGAATGCATGAAATTGTTGACGGGAGCTACTCTAGCATCGGATCCCGGATTGGTGTTGTCCGTTTTGATCACTTGAGTTTCAGATACAAGTAACTGCTATTCAAATCGATGTAATCTTCGGGTTGTCCTTTGATTTCAAACTCGATTGGAGCTGAATCCGTTGAAGAGGAGAAAGGATGAAATCCTCCCTATTGGGATTCTTGCATCGTCATCATGGTGGGTGGCATGGCAAACAGATCCAGTTCCAGCTTGGAACAGATGCAAGACTCTTGGTGTATCATTTTCCGCCTGTGATTTTTTTTTAATAATCAAAAACGTCTAAGTCTCGGACGGTTCTTCTTTTCTTAGTCTTTCTAGCTCTGAAGGTGTGATGTCCTCTGAAGGGGTGCCTTCGTCGTCTTTTTCTGCCTTGTCCTTGCTGTGGCATCAGGGAAGCAGGAATGCCTGACTCGGCAGCGTCCAGGGTATTTATGGGAGTTTCTCGTCGACCTAAAATGTCTTTGCCCGTTTGAAGCAAGACATTTTTGCCCTGCTCTCAAGAAAGCTTCTTTTGGGTTTTGTTTGTGGATGATGACATTTTGCAGTAATCCATTGCCTTGCGTCAACGGGGCATCTTTCAAGGCGTGCCATCCCCGTGTCACCATCGGTTTCAAAACGGGGCCTGATTTTAGCATATATCCTAAACCATGTCCTCGCTGCCAAGCAAATCCTTGGTATACAGAATACATGACTGACAAGGGGCTCGAGTAATCGTCTTCGAAAATGGAGTTTCACTGTGACTTTCCCTTTGGTGAAAAGAATATTTTGTCCCAGATCTCCTTTTATAGTCATGTTGACAGTGTCGAAATACGACTTACTGACGGGCAAATAGTGAGGATGTACAAATTCGCGGTGAACGTGATAGATGTTTCCACCTTCCTCGTCAGCGTTCGTGGCAGAATCCACTTTGAAAGAAAGGACACGCAGTAACGGTACGGAGGTGTGTCACACCACATTGTACTCCACCACATCGGAGTACACAAAAATCAAATTCAGTCCTTGGTTTATTTCTACAGGGAATCAAAAATATTTCGCAAATATTTCGCAAAATCCAAGGTGCCGGTAATGGCTGGTATTTTGTTTTTAATCTTGATCAACTTGGGGTCTCCACCCAAAATGTCATACAAAATTCAGGACAAAATGTAATGGACAATACTTTGTCCTCTGAAAATTTGATCATCAGGCAACAAGCTATTTTGTGGTATTCGACGGTGACACTTTTTCTGGCTTTCTCCAAGGCCTTGGCAAACACGGCATTGAACTTGTCAGCATTCGCGTTCACCAAATGTTGACCACTAAAATAATAGCCTGGGAAATTTTCAATCGATAAGTGGTCCGTTTAGTTTTGGGGTCTTGTGTTTTCCTAGAGTCACCTACAGTGACGCATTCATCCAAGTTTTGTTGCACTTGCCCGTCATGAACTTCGACGGTAAAAGTGTTTTGATTTCCAAGTATGTTTTTGATTTGTGTAGGGTGAATCATTTACACCAAAGCCACTTCCCAATGGGCTTCTTGATCCAAATGAATGGCTGGCTTGAGGTAATTTGGCCGTGAAACAGCATAAGGTGTTATTGGGAAACACCTCCATGGAACTCTCACTGGGTAACTTTAAGTAAAATTGGTTATTCATAATTCCATAGTTCTAGTGCCCGAGGGGTCACTGGAGGTCAGAGGAGGAGTGTCTAAAAGAGCATTGTGGTGATGGTTAGGGTGACTGTTGAAAGGGGGACTAACGTTAGACGCAAGGTTCCCGTTGTTGTTACGTTTGATGAATATTTCAGGGACAGATTGGGAAGAAGGTAACCGATGCAGCTGCTGAGTAAAATGGTCCACAATTGTTTGTCTCCTTGTTACAAACTCAAATGGCAATGGCAGAATCGATGACACAATATACCACAAAGATCTGGCAGAAAAAAAACGATTTGCGTTTTAGGCACACGTTCTCCACATTACACCCACAAGGGTTGCTTTTGAAGATCTTGCAGAGAAGAACTGGGGGAAGGAGTGGTCACTGCTGTAGTGGTAGCAGTTGAAGCTGTGTTGAAGGGCATGATGGTCCTTTTACAGTCGATGATTTGCGAAGCGTCGATCCAAGAGTCAAAACAAGGAGGATATCCTTTCCAACGTACTTTGACTTCTTTGACATGTCGTTTTCCCACTTTACGAGTTCTTCGATCGTGAATGCTTTCGATCTCGTACACCTCGTCTTCCTTTTTGGTCACGCGTTGTAACTCGGGCAAGTAAAACGTTCCTTTTAACACTTCCCCGTTCATGTCTTCCAATTTATAGACACGAAACAATTCGGTGGTCCAGTTGGATAAGTAACTTTGTCGAAAGTGCGTTTGGTTTTGCCAATGCGCACCCAATCTCCTACGGCCAACATTCCGCCTTTCTTGGGGGACAGTCACCGTCGGGTACGTATCAAACAGACGCTCGAGGACGGTCACTTCGTAGTCGGGAGTCACTTCTTCAGGGGCACGTCCGATGCTCCTATGGTAAGATTGGTTGTACGCTTGGACTAGGTGCAGTAAGACGTCGATGTACTTGAGAGTGTGTTGATGCGTAAAATATTTCCACATGCGTTCTTTCAGAATGCGTTGAAAACGTTTGACGATGCTGGCTTTGGTTTCGGGATTCTCGGTGGTCAAAAAATGAATGTTATGTTTTTTCAATTCTTTTTGGAAAGCTTGGTTTAGAAATTCGATGCCTTTGTCGGTATGCCATCGAAGAGGGTGACAATCGCGTTGTTTCAACACCAGTTGGAGGGCTCGCACTAACTCATTGCTCGATTTGGAAGTCAATGGCACCACCCAAGCAAATTTGGAAAAGACATCGATGACACAAAACAAACATTTCTAACCACGATTGTAGGTGGCCAAATGATAGATATCGGCTAAATCGGCTTGCCATTGATTATCAATGCCCTCCACACAGGTGAGACTTCCTGAAAAGTTTCGTCGAATCGGCTTGTGTAAGGCATACGTGGCTTGTTCTTGTAACCAGCGTTGTACTTGAGGTAAACGGACACTTTTCAGTGGAGTTTTAGCAGCACAATACAATTTCTGAACCCCTCCGTAACCTGCAGGATGGGATGGATCGTAGAAAATGCTGGCTAACACCTTCTGCATTTTTTAATAAATGATCCACTCTTCGTTGATGCTACTCTGAATGGGACGAGGGGTGGTTTAAAAACGGCTTTACGTGTCCGATGTGCCACGGGAGCAGAAGCCGAGGGCAGTTTTGGTGGTGGTAGTGGCGGTGGTGGTGGTGGTGGCGGTATTGGAATGGGTTTGGTCTTCTTTTCTTTTTTCACTTCTGGTTTCATTTCTTTCTTTTTGACTTCTGTCGAAGGTGGACATCATCTTTTTAACCCAAGCTTTAAGTTCTTCTCGTTGGGGTGTAGGGGAAGGGGTCAACAAGGACGCTGCAATCTTACTAGGGATGGGAACTGCTGACGGTGTTTGAAAGACTTTTCGTGCCTCTTCTTCCTCAGGCATCCGTGAGGCTACGTCTGTCTTGACCACTGGTGGTAGTGGTGGTGATGGGCTTTTCATCAGGGCCTTAAAATCTTTCAGAGTTGGTAGAGCTGTTTCGTCTAAAGCTTTCAGGTGAAAGAGTTGCAGTCGTTGCAACCATTGACCGTACCGTTGCGATTTTCCGTTTCTGACAAATCGCTGCGATCCATCAACCATTCCAATTCGTGTTGTAACTGAGACATCTCGGTCAACTGAGGATTTGGAGGTAAATGCGGGGTCCGTTGTTCTTGCCAACGATGGTATTCCATCCATCGTTTGTAAGGCACTAAAACCAGTTTTTGTCCTTCCATCGAATTTCAATGGTCATGTCTGAGATCTTTTGATTCCAGAGGTCCCTTTTATCTTCTTGGACCTTTTTATCTTCATCCGAGGATTCTTCCCATCGCTCCAAATATTCCTTTCAGCAAGGGTGATCCTATTGTTCCCAATAATGGTCCTAACAGGGTAAAATTCCTTCGCGTTGCACCAACATCTTTTTTCTTTTGACGAATGGGTATTTTCTTTTGGACCATTTGGCGAAGAACGTGTTGATGTTTGGCTAAGCATTCTTTCTGATGTTTAGACAAAGGTATCGTTCCTTTCAAGACATTCAGACAACATTCGCTCACGGTATCGATGACGTCTTTGGAGGCGATTTGAATGAGTGGTTTTTTGCATAAGTGGAGAAGCTTTGGACAGGACGGACAACATGTCCCAATGTTTGACTAAACGAGGAGGCAGTCCTTTCCTTTTCTTTCCTTTGTGGGTAGAAGAAGGATGTCTTTTGGGGGGTGACATCTTTGTTTGCTTGTTGGTTGGTTCCGGGGCACACACCAAAAATACAATAACGTCGACGACTTGGCACACGGTCTTTTATCCTTTCTTTTGGCTATCGCTTCTTCAAAAAGGTGACGATTTGTTTTCCAAAATCGCCAAGGAATCCTCCTCTTTGGTGGCTCCTCTTTTTTTCTACTCAAGTGTGTCTTTTCAGAGGGTGACGTTGATGTTTGACTAAGCGCTTTTTGGATGACGTGACTATCCTTTTCTTTTTCCTTTTCCATTTTGGACAGAAGAAATGCGATGGTGATGGTATCCACTTCTTTGAGGGGACATCTTTGGACGTTCAGGACCACAACAACACTGATTCCATCGTTTACCTCAGGTCTTTTTATACTGGAATGCGTCTCCACTGATTGTCTTTACGTCGTATCAACTTGATGACAGGCATCACTGGACGTGGAGGGGTCAGCAACGGACTAAATCGGGACAGTTTTTGCTTGGATAAATCCAGTAAACTCTGTAACACGCCCGATCTTTCTTAGACTTTGATTTTGGGGGCAGTTGCTTTGTGAGCAGCGGCCACTGCCGCTAGAGAGGAAGAGGGTGTCACCGCTGGAGGAGAAGTTCTTGGAGATGCGGGTTCCATTGTTTTATCAAATTAGGAAGAACACGTGTCAAATCGGGTTTGGCTGGCATCACCAGCAACGGAGAAGTGGAAGATGCTGAGGCTATCCGAGACGCGCTCACCGTTGCAGCTGGTCGAGGTTTGCGAATGTATGGTTGTGTCCTGGATGCAGTACCTCTCTTTTGCGTAGAAGCTGTTTTTTGTGGGCTTTTCTTTTTCTGAGGCTGTGACCTGGTCTTGACACCGTTGCTCTTTTTCTTTTTCTTCTCGGTGCGTCGGGGACTGGCTTTTTTTTTTGGGGGGGGGGACTTTGGGAGCATTGGGATCCCATTTTAAGAGTGAGCGAATGATGACACCTCCTAGAGAATCGCTACCTCCATGTTTCGAAATGATTTGCTCTTTGGTTTGAGTGTCGACTCGAGGATCGGCCAGTTGCGTCAAGGCTACTTTGTTTCTCTCAAAAATGCATTTGGTTTGACGTGGAATGTGAATGACGCCTTGCAGTAATTGACGTGCTGTCACCGTAAACCATCGTAAGACTTCTTTGAGACTAGCTTCTAAGGCACGAGCACTTATTTGTGGACTTTTTTCGCGACTGATGCCGTACAAGGCACGAATCAATTTGACGGGAAGATGAGACTGAAGGGATGACATGTTGACGATGTATGAGACAGACCCAAAGTGACCCCGGATTTTATAGATTTTTTTTGGTTATTGTTGTTGTTGTTTAGTCGACGACGGGGACGTGTACACGACAGGCCCTCCGACTTGGCACCAGTGGTGAAACAGATGGGTTCGAAATCGCAAATACTCAAGGGTGGAGGGTTTTAAATCCACGAGTAAATAGGCGTGTGGGGTTTGAGTGGCATCGTCGTACGCATGAGTCAGCCAAGACGTTCCTAGCTGTTTGGCTAACACTTGCACTTGCGATTTATCTCTAGGGCTTTTAAACAAGACCACGTAATGAGCATTGACACTGACGGTCCGGTGGGCTTTACTTTGTTGAAACAAATTTTGGGTAAAGTAAATGACAGTGGCATTACGATGATGCCCTTTGCGTGTAAATCACAGTTTATTTTCTTCTTCGTCTTCTCCTAACATGTCGTCGAAGATAACCAGATGTGTTTGACTGGGGTCAGACACGATCCCGTCGTCTCCGCCAGGAATACCTTCCACAAACACGATGGAATCGCCTTGACTTTCTCGCAGAAGGCTGTACGCCGATTGCCACTCTTTGTAACACCACAAGATTCGTTGTGGTGGACGATCGATCAAATGATGCTTATGTTCGATCACACGTTTGACAAATTCGGTTTTGCCTGAACCGCTAGGTCCGGCAATGAGCATGTTAAAGGGATGGCAAAGATACAAGGCCTCCCAACTAGCTCGATCTACGTTTTCGTCAATGACTTTGACAGTGGAGGAAGAGGGAGCAGAGACAGTAGAGGTAGCCATAGTAGTATAGGGAATGTCACTTTTGACACGAACACAGACGAGACAAGAATTGTTATACTTTTTTTCAGGACACATTTATTGCAATCTTTAAAAGTGTACAACACGAAAGACAAAAATACATAAAAGCCAAATGGTTAAGGTCATGGATACTGAACATTTGAAGTCAGGATGAAAAATCTTGGGCATAGTGTACCGCGTCTTTTTTCCAGGCCTCAAAGCCCCAACTTTTCCAGTCACGTACATCTTTCCAGTGAGGGTGTAAGTCACATTCTACACAGACATCGTCGTACACATTTTCGGCACCTAAAAGTTGACGAATCTTATTTTCCTGTAGAGGTCGTCGAGAAGTATCGAGATGAAAGCGCAAAGCTTTGAGCAGAATGAGTCTCTCGTGTACATTTAAAGGGATCACTTTCATGCTTTTTTGAGAGGTATGTATTCTTCGTAAAGAATCCACAAAGAATCGGCTGGTAAACGAAATCCCAGAAAGCAAGTCACTAAGACACACAACACACGTCGTCCCCAATTCAATGGACACAGTTCTGGTAATAAGTGTTGGTAATCCTCCAACGTTTGAATAGAGTCATTGATTTCCTTCCACGGAATCTGTTGTATCATAAATGATAAAGGTCGTGGCATGGTAGCTAGGTTTTATACCTCTTTTTGTTGGAGGCAATAAGTGTATTTTCTGCACAGAGATAGTCTTACTCCAGTGGCAAATCTAAATTGTTTAGTCACTAACTTGCACACCATACACCGTTCAGAAGTGTCCTCTTGAACTAAGTTTACGTTCTGTAAAAGATTTTGATAATCCTCTAACTCTTCTTCTGGAATTCGTTGCAGTAAGTCTACCTTGTAGTACATACAATCCGTAACAAACCAATCCTTCTCGTCCACGGGCAGTTGATCAATGTCTGACCACTGTAACACTTTCACCCGAATCAGTCCTCTTATAACATTCAGGTATCAATGATTCAAACATCGGTGACGTAACGGATGCAATTGTTCTTTGCGTTTCACTTGTATTTTGACCAACTCTCGGTAAATGCGTTCTCTCAGCTCCATAGGGAAACCACGAATGCTCTCTTGTAAAGTATCCATCACCATGTCAGTGAAAAACTTCTCCTAGAGCGAACGTAACTTAGAAAGTGAGTAATTTCTGACCACTGCCATTCCAGGAAACTGTCAAGAATGCCATTAAAATCTTCTAAAGTAAATGGTCTAAAGCGGAATATTCGGATGAACACAGACTTGATCCAGAGAAATCTGACTTGTTTGTTGACTTTTGTCAATTTCCTCTTGTGAATTCTCGACACAAAAGTTCTACAGTCACCCATTGAGATTTTACTCTGACAAGTCCCCTGACAAACTTCCTTGTAGATCTTCTCTTGGAATTCCCTTGGTAATCTTTGAATATTATTTTTTTAAATGGGGTTTAAATACTTGTCTAGGTGTTGTCCAACGTTTGACTCCTAGCCAAGATGGTTTCTTAAACGACATGGTATGCCCACTTCAATGACTAGGTCCCACTAAAGGTAGGTAGTGATAGTCCGGAGACCATCGAGCATGTTCCAGGTAAGCCGAATCTTTCTGTTCCCACTCGTGAAGTGACACACCGCAACTGAAACACTTGACTCTATCCCCTTCGCCCAAGTAGATAAATCCGGCTCTAGCTAATTCTTCGGGGGTAGGTCCTCCCATATTTTTTGGTCATTTTCCTCGGAAGGTTTGGAATCGACTTTCAAAGTCGCAGTATTCAGGCAAACGCGCAGGGAACAAATTTTCGTCTTTCACAGGTTCATTTCGCTGAGGATACGGTAAAATCCGCAGGAGATTGCTCAGTTTTGGATGACATCCGTAGGGTGGTTTTATAATGATGACATCCACCATGAAAACCAGTAAAGTGAAAAGATGTACGATGACAAGTGGCATCGCTTTCACATCCGTCAGGTTTGACACGCACAGCATCACTTTCCATGGTAGGTATAGCAAAGTTCCCATGATGTGATACTGAATCGCTGAGGTCACAGCGTACGGCATCCCTGCAATCGCAAGACACAGCATCACACTCGACTTGTGAATCACCGATCTTGAATTGTGCCTGTCTGAACTTCATTTGTGCTTCTCTGAAAGCATTCATCTATCTCGCTTGGTGTTGGTAGTTGCAATGAACTATTGGCCTTGGACGTTGTCCCTTTTTATACTAGTCGTAATGAACTCTCGAGCTGGTACATCGTTCCTTTTTTAAGCCTAATTTTGGAAGTCTTCCTGTTTTTCTTCCTGGACAACGGTACTACCTTCCTTAAGGTACCGTCATACCTGAACCGTAGTGTGATGGGTGGAAAGGCCATAGAAAGGTAAGGACAGTGCGGAGACCATCGAGTATGTTCCAGAATAGCTGAATCTTTATAGATACATCGATCCATACGCAACCTCAGACCACAACTGAAACACTGTACTTCGTATCCTAAACCAGTCTCAGGTCCCAAGTAGACAAATCCTATTCTAGCTAAAACATTGGCAGTATGTAATCCTTCCCTATCCGTGGACCAACTTTTGAAACGTTTCCAATCGACTGGCACAATTACAATAGTCAGGCAAGAAGACAGGAAAATGGTATGGTGTGAACTTGGAGTTCTCAGTGGGTTTCTCACTCAATTCTTGCTGTGTCGAAGTCATCCTTCTTGTTGTTGGCTATCCTCTTGGAACCATTGTTTTATACCAGCGTGTCAGTAGGGTAAAGTGAAGTTATTGGGAAGCCGTACTCGCATCCGGTACACGATTTGATAGACTTTTTCCAAGGGCTGGCTGAGGATTTGGTGTGTGGGTAAACGTACAATCTTGTGCGGTTCGTTGGTGGTCACTTTAAAATTTCCACTCTGTCCAGACTGCAAGGCTTCTTTCAATACGCCAAAGTTCACCATTCGACTGGTGAGATAATTGAGAGTCAATCCTTTCACTTTACATTCCGTGTGCACTTCTCCTTGTTTGTCCCGGTATTCGTGGCCGTAATTTTTGGGACCGCCACTTGCAAAACTTAGAATCTTGTCGTCGGGATGCTCGTCCGTCCAGGCTCCTAAACGGTCTCCTTCGATTTTAGGGTGCTTTTGACCCAGGCGATCGATGTAGATGCAACTGTCTGTGTCAAAATACAGCACACGATCTCCTAACAGTTCTAAAGCTTCGTACAGTTTTAAGCGAGCATGGGCTGTCACGTAAGCCGCAATAATGACATTTCCAAATTCGTCGGCTTCTACAAAATCCAGTTCTTCTTCGTAATTGACTAAGATCAAGTCCTCACGAACGACGTCCACGTGTTTCATGTATTTCGTTTTCTCGTGAATCATCTGGAAGTACCGGGAAGGTTCTGTTAAATACTCCGTCTTGGGAAAACATGGCCGCTGTGCCATGTTGCCCCACAAGCAATTCAACATCACTTTGGCAAACGATCGCCTTCCTTCGTTTTTCTCCACGTGGTCTAAAGTGATGCCTTCCTGTTCCCAGTATTTCTCTTTGAATTTCGTTTGGTCTTCGGGAGTGTGGCACCAGGAAGGATAGCCGCTGGCTTCTTGTTTCAATTTCAAAAAGGCATCCACGTAGTCTGCGAAAATGCCTTTCTGAGTCTCGACGCCCATGTGGTATTTTTCTGTCTTGGGAAAGTGGTAAATTTCGTACACTTCTAACAGTTGGTATCCCAGGTCCAGAGCTTTGAACAATTCCACCCTGACCTACGTTCCTGTCAAGGTGCGTTCTTCCTGGGTGTGCTGACAAGGTCGGTCTTGGTTGCACGTTTCGGCACAAGTACGGCACAAGGGAAACATCAGTTTTCCTTGGCAATGTTGCGGTAAAACGGGATGGTACAAGTTCGTGGTAGGTAAGACTTTACACTTGATCAATCCTTCGTATTGTCGAATGTTGTCCAGGTCTATATGTTCCTTCAGCAACTGCGGGAGCCCTGCGCGAAAGTGACAACATTTGCACACGTAAGGATACAGCGAACACACGTCCAAGTATTTGATTTCTTCTCCTTTCTCCTCGTCGGCTTGGTACAGCAAACATGTTGCATTCGTCCTTCCTCCGTACAAACTGTCCCGCGGGTTCAGACGGTCCATCAACTTGTAACTTTCCACGATGCGTTTAAACTCGGGATCGGTTTTCAAACAGTGATCGTACTCGTGTTCCCACATTTCCACTACTTCGTATCCTTGCTCTTCTATCTTCAAGCGCCGCTGACAAATAGCCTTGTACAAGTCTTCCATGGTCCGTTGTAAAAACTGATTTTTAGTGTCACGTTCAGGGTAGCAGATGGGACTTCCGTGAAATAAGCAACCGTTAAACTCGTACACGATTTGAGAGTTTTCTAAGTCTCAGCCATCCACTGAATACCTTCCAACGGTCTTTTGGCCTCCTCCGTTGCGGACATGTTGGATCCATTTGTCTTCCTTGTCGCGCAAGTAATGTAGCCAGTGTAGGGCTTTGACCGAGTATTGATGTTTGACAAAGTTCGTTGTTTGAGGGCTCATGACAGCCAGGGTGTTTTCGGGCATGAATCGTTGGCGGTACACTAAGGAACACCCTTTGGCAATGGTGGAAGCTTCTTTCAAAGGATTGATCCCTCCGTGCTCCATGAACAGTTCTCGATATTTTCCACAGCAACGCCGTAAAATATCCACGTCGGATCGACAATATTGTAACATTTCTTCCTAAAAGTTGAAGGGGTCCGAGGCATGAGTCTGGTACCAAGCGTAGAAAGCTTCTCGTTGTTCGGTACGCATGTTGTCGGGGTCGTTGTAGTGAGCCTCAGGGAAATGGGGTATAACGGCGTGTTGATTGGCATCGGTATTGAAGAAGTGCGGAAATAGCCTTTGGCCATTTCTGTCATTCCAAACGTTTTAGGCATTCTGCTCAAAGGCATGGCCAAGTAACTCATCGAATCTTTAAACTGCACTTGTCCCGCTTGCATGGAAATGATTTTGGCTCCGTTCAAAGTCACTTTAGGATGTTCGGTACTTTGCTCCGTATAGTATCTCAAAAGAAACTGTCCATCGTATCCTGAGAAAATGTGAGCCATCACCGTGGCATAGCGATGACAATCTCCATAACGTTCGATGCCTTCTTGGCTCCAAGTCTCGTCGATAGGGTCCAAGATCCATTGGGCGAAATCGGTTAGCGTGTTTGGTCCCCGAAAGATTTTTCCACGTCCTCCAGGAATCTTAAGCTTGCTACAGTGAGGGCAATGAGTAAAGATAGGCTCTTGGATGCACTTCTCACACGTTCGGTGAGCCAAATTAGGAATGTGAATGCCGGTATCTTGCGTGCATTCGAAATCGGAAAAGATGAAATTCCCTTTCTTTTGTCATCTTCTTCCTCTTGGAATGGTAGCATTCGTGTTCCAAGTCCACGATTTGGTGACAAATGTTACATCGTTTCTTTCCTGAACATGCGTGAGTCTTGGCACTGTTGGTACGTATGCCTTGTCGACAAGTAAGGCACAATCTCAGCAGTTCACAAGCACTTTTCTGCTATGAACATTGCGTCTTTAGATGTTGTTGGTAACATGCAGGGCCGACAAACCTGCGCTGACAAGCTGGGCAATGCATTCGTTCTTGTCCTTCGTCAAGACAGGGTTTAGAGCTAAACATGATGAGCATTTCGATCCACAATGCTTGTGTTGCTCTCAATTGTTATAGCCATAGTCACATTTCTCACAGTAATAACTGTATGACAGGAATCCGCTGATACTGGTAATGGCATCAAAATGTTCATCGTGATGACAGACGTGAATGTATTTTCCGTCTTTGAAATCTTTGCCTCGACACAACAGAGGTCCGCGCACTTCTTGAGGGTGCACTTTCAAGGTGTAGCGTGGTGCCAAGACGTCTTGCAACTTTTGCATTTCAGGAATGCCGCATGATGTGTCTTTGGATATCTCCGCTTGCTTTAACAGGAGTTCTGCTTCTCTTCGTTGTTTGGCTCGGCTAGATTTTTGAATAGTTTGCCAGGCTCTTTTCCATTCTGCCGTGTCGTTCTTGTCGGCATACGTTCGTCCCACCACGAAGGCTCGGGCTAAGCACATTTGGTCTTGAGTGTTGTTAATTTGAACGATGCTGTGCTTGATGCTGCGAAGGCCGTCTACCAATAACACCTTTCTGTGTTGTCCTGTCCCTTGGGGAAGAGACACGTGGGTTATGAACAGTGTCGCTTTTCCGTCGGTGATGTGAAACTTGTCGTTGGATTTCTGTACGTGTTGAATCTTGTCGATGACTTTGGAAGGTGTCAATTCTGCTGGGCTGTTAAACTTGATCCAAACAGGGGACTTCACACTGTCGTGATGAATGGGAAGTCTCAAGCGATCGTCTTCTTTGGCTTTACATTCCTGTTTCAGTGTGGTTAACAAAGAATCCCACACATAGGTGATGAACCCCTCTGCTTCTCCAGCGGTACGTCGGACTTGAAATGTTTAAACTTCACCGCATACGTGTAGGCCGTGGTTCTAAATTTTCTAGCGGAGCGTTTGTCCGTCTCTCGAACGTGGTAATACTTTTCAGGGTTTACTAGTGGTGATGGCGGGCTTTGGTTTGGTGTAAACTCTCTGGGTCTGGATTCTGGTTCACTCATGTCATCTTCAAAATTGCTGGCATGGATCTGAGTCAAGGCTTCACCTACTGTGTGAGGCGAGAAATCACGTTTCTGCCTCTTACTTTCTTCTCCTTTCGTCACGAAATGATGCGATAGTTTCATTTTGACTGCAGAAAGTGAAATGTCTACATTTGAAACGCCATGGACCCCTATATATCCATGTTAGACCAGCGTATATATAAAGGGCTAGTGCCTTCCCTCTCAGTATTCATTTCACTCTCAAGCCGACCAGCATGATGGAAGAGCTCACACAGATCAAACTTCTGATCAGAGGTTTGCGAGGTGTCATATGAAAGTTTTCTTCAGACAAGCCGACGGACTACTCCCCCTTCTTTCGAGATAAAAGTCAAGATACTTGCTATATCTGTCAGAAGAAAGGGCATTGGGCTACAGAATGT
Organism: Megalonaias nervosa; assembly: GCA_016617855.1. Classification (NCBI taxonomy): domain Eukaryota; kingdom Metazoa; phylum Mollusca; class Bivalvia; order Unionida; family Unionidae; genus Megalonaias; species Megalonaias nervosa. Next base: position 26,129 of record JAECUM010022323.1, on the reverse strand, counting down.
CCAGACCATCAAAAAAGCAAGAGTGTCAAAACAGACAAAGGTCAAGATACCTTCTTATCATTGTCAAGAGAAAGGGCATTGGTCTTCAGACTGCCCTAAGAAACAACAGGAGAAGGAGGAAGAAGAAGAAGAGGTGCCCTCGGCAAAGGAAGAACCCAGACACGTTCAGAAAGAGAACAGGGAGAAGAAAAGAAGGCGAGAAAAAGGTGAAGAAGAAGAGGAGGAAACACCTGTGAAAGTGAAGAAATTCAAAACACAGAGAGAGTGAATGAAAAAAGATATGGAAGAAGACTATGAACTTTTTACAAGTGTTGTGTTGTGACATTGGATTGTAAAAATTTGGACCAGAATAGACCAGACTAAAAAACGTAAGTGTCTCTTGGTTTTGAATTTTTAAACTGATAAAGGACCTACAGTCACGTACTCACACACGTACATCATGGGGTACAAAAGGGATTTTGAGTTTTCATTGATTGTGGCAAAATGAATAATAAGAAAGAAGTGGGTGGCCCTGAAAAGGGCCTTTGGGTGTTTGTTTTTTAAAAAACAAACTCAGGAACAAGACGCAATCAGCTTTAACTGCCTTAAGCCTTTACCACGGCCAAAGCCTACTTCTGGACTTGCTCCCGTCGATGATTGGGTAGAAATCACTAGGGGTGGTATCTCAGGCGTAGTAACCGGGTTGGGCTGTTTGGCCCGGGAAGGCTGTTTTCTCTTGGGTCGTAATAAAGAAGTCTGATACATTTGTTTCAGACTCCTTAACTCTGCCAAAATGTCTAAAGTACCATCACCGTTTGAGTTTCACTGTTCTCCTTCTCTCCTAGACTTTGTTTCTTCTCTGCTGCTTCTTCCTCCTGTCGTTTCCTTCTTGCCTCTTCTTCTTCTCACTGTTGCTGTTCAAGGGGAAAAGCTTGTTCTGTTTCTTTCTGGTGCTGTAAACATTTCTCCAATTCTTCTTTCTGTCTCTGTTTAAAATCATCGACGTGTGGTAAAGGAGAAGGTGGCGAAGGTGCTGGTACCGGAACAAATTCTTGTGAAGAAGAGAGAAAATCTACTAAATCCCAATTAAAATTGACCTCTCCTGGAAGTAGGTCCGTGTTGACTTTGGTAACCGCTGTTATGCCATCGCTTCTCGTCACCACGGCCGGTGCACCCCAATCCATCGTCTTCTTAGTTTATATAGGGAATGTGACGTCACAGGTAGCTCTCTTCGGATTGGAAGACAAACTCCGCGAGCTGGCTGAATTTTGTAACGCGTGTTTGGATTGGTGAACAATCTCAATCCGTTTCGATCCGCTCTTCCACTATAAATAAACGCGGTTTACTTCATTCGCTTCACCCGTTCTCGTCACAAGATGTGGACAAACGTTGAATCCTCTACTCTCGTATCGTCGATGCTGTTCCGTACGGACTTACCCATGTATGTCAAATCATCATGGACCATCATCCGGATCACCAAGACGAGTGTTTGGAAAAGAAGGATCTGTGTGGAGAGACAAGGCTGTCTGAAGCGAGTCCTCATCTACGGACCAGAGGTTAGAAGAAGTTTGAGAAAGAGAAGAAGATCCGTAAGATGACCTCTTTGTTAACTAAATAGTGTTAACATAACAAACCCAAAGGTCCTTTTCAAGACCACTTCATTTGCCTCGAAAAGATATTTATTCTTTCTTGCCATATTTGTCTATGTCTATGTCTATGTCTATGTCTATGTCTCTATTGTATTTGTCCCTACCTAGGTAACCGCGCGTATTCAGGTCAGCCTCTTGCAACATTGTTGCCAGTGTTCCGCCCGATTGAGGTCAGCACCTTGCAACATTGTTGCCAGTACCGTGACGTCACCCTACCTGTTCCATTCCTATTGTTCGTATTCAGGCCCAACCTTTTGTCCGTATATAGGCCCAGGTATAAATTTTGTCCGCATATCCCCCCCCCCCCGGGGGGGTCTGTAATGTATTTTTCCATTGTCCGTGTATCGCCCCCATATACTACTGTGGGGATGCAATAGTAAATAGACATAAAAAGAATGTGGTTATAGACTGCAAACTTTACGTCCAGCCGACATATAGAGAAAACCCATGAAATAACAAGGTAGGCATTAAAAACAACCCTTATGTGTTAAATCTAATTAGATAAATCAAAATGGTAAGATGGAATGACCGATATACCGTCTGATATTGATCAGGCGCGGATAATTATAATTTACATAAAATAAAAGAGATACAGATTTGGAGGTAAAATAAAAACCCTTGCAAGGAAAAATCGCAAAAATCATAAATGCTATTAAAAAGTTACACAAAATGATTTGAGTTAAGTAACCGCCTAATTAACTGATGCTGCTGCGACTACTATTTATCCTGTTACTACCATAGAACCGTATCACATCTTCTGTATCCTAAAATGTTTTCCTCCCACAATTACGATCTAGATGAGAATTATTTAATCCGTTCCTGCTTATAGATTTCAAACCTTATTTTCAATTTGGAAAAATATTGTTGTCAACTGCGAGACAGTGACACAATTTCCTGCATCATACAAATGTCCTGCAAATAGAAGATAGACTTTTCTTATCCTTTTTCATTATATGCAGAACACTCGACATAATGCAGTCTGAATAAAAGTGACTGTATAATATTTTTTTAATTCATATTTAAGTAGTATTTAGATTGTCTGTGCTTTATCAACATTAAAAATATAGAAACTATTATAATTTATAATTATTATTATTAGAAGTAGCAGCAGCGACGGCAGTAGTAGTAGTAGTAGTAGTAGTAGTAGTAGTAGTAGCAGTAGTAATGTGCTACATGTATAATTATTTAGCACAATATAATCTAATGTTATTGTGCATCTTGTGGTTGAATGCCCGGATCTGTACGTTCCAGATCTGCGACGCAAGTTCGCATTCCGAACTGTTCATTAGTCTTTTTCGGGTAAAGGAGAACTAAGCTGATGTCAGAACGCATAATGTACGGTAAGTTAAGTACGTCTCTGATTAAATATTTCAGCTTAATACAGTTTTCACAAAATGACAAAGTATGTTTACAGTTAATTTGCAGTGTTGCAGTAAATTTAAAAAAATCCAAAAAACTATTTGCTTTAAAGCGTTAAGTATATTTTGGCAGAAGAGTATTGTGTGTTTTAATAGCGACAGAACGGTTGTGAGTTTTTGAGAGAGGGAGAGAGAGAGAGAGAGGGGGGAGGGGTTGTACCAATGAGAGGTCATCCGGGATTGTGTAGTGTTTAAGTAAGAGATACACAACTTACAGATTTAAGTTTTGCTTTATCTTCCACATATAGGAGTATATGTATGATACAATCTCTAGAGACATAAATGTAATATACATGAAACAGTTACTTGAACCAATAGTCAATACATACAATACGATCAGTAATATTAAGTTAAATGCATACGAAAATAAGCAAAATATTGAACAAGCAAAACTAAAGAAAACAAGACATAAAAATGGATACACCTGTACTTGTTAAGTTATACGTGAATTGGTGCTTCCTAAACGCCTCATTGTTGAGAAAATAAATAATTTAAATTCGTAATTTCATGCATATACAGATTCATTTTAAAACATTACTAAAGGAAAATTGATTAAAGTTACCTGTGCCAAGCAATTTAATCCTTTGTAGTTGTAAGTAGATGTACTAATCTTTAAGGCAAAATATTTGTTGCAAATATATGGTACATCATAATGTTCAGTAAAAAAGGTAAATTCCTCCACAGACAACTGTTCACAGTTTGAATGATTCCATTGATGGCAAGAGTCACAGTGAATGCAGTTAGACATACAGTTTAAACGACAGGAACCACACGGGAAAAACGCAGCTCTTCTTGTAGTAACAATTTTCCTCTTTTTTGGAAACATTTTGAAACAAGTTTGTCAAATGACAATGATTGTGCAACACCTAAGCAATTTGGATGTAAACTTTCACAAATAACTCATTTTATATATATATATATATATATATATATATATATATATATATATATATATATATATGCTTTTCATAACAATGTAACTGAATTCTGCTGTTGAGGAAACAATTTCATGATGCATAATTCTCTTAAATTCTTGAATCACTAATGAAACTACTGTATTGGCAGCAAATGTCCTTTATTGTTGCTTACTGTACCTGTAAGATCAAAACTCAAGCCTAATTACTAATCATAACACCTGGAATGCAAAACACTTATAATCACGAGTATTAGGGGTTGCAAACATCTGTTTATTCTCGAACTATGTTCAATACCCTTAACTCTTTAAGCATGTTCCTGCCCGTACTCATATATAATTAGTGTGTGCTAACATATGCTGTTATTTTAAGTTGATGCAGATGTGAAGTTCTAATGTATTTATGGCAAATTCTAAGGCAATAGCTGACAAAATAATCCAGTTGTTGTTTTACGTGAGAGTAATATGCCAATTTTTTCTTTGGTCAAAGTCAAATACCATATTAAGTTTTAGGTTCATTAAATAAAAGTCCATAAGTACATTTGATGTTAAGTGGGCCTTATTATTGTTCGTTTTGTATTAATTTTCTTGAACACATGAATGTAAACATTTTAAGACATCTTGAAGGCTTATAGATGCTCCTTTTAAAAATGATCGCTTTCAACCACCCCACCCACTCCCCCAAGGGCCACAAATCCCAGTTAAGTTTTTATATATATATATATATATATATATATATATATATATATATATATATATATATATATAGTGGTGGAAACTTTTTGGTAGCCACAGGCTAATACATTATTATTTATTCCATTATTAACAAAGTCTTTCACAACCTAGAAAGTCTACTAATTAAAGTGTAAGCAAAATGGTAGTTTTGGTCTTTGACACGTGAAGATTAGAGTATACAGGTAAATATTTATTCAGTATTAATGCTTGATTAATGGAACAAACACGTATTATGTACTTATTATACATTAATGTGGTTAACTGATGTGACATCATTAGATTAACTTTCATTGGTAGATATGGGATGATTTAAGTGTATTTGAATTAAACGACATTGTGGTTTGTGAGTTACTGTTGATAATTAATTGTCTGTGTGACTGTACCAATCATTAAATGAGCTACATATTCAAACAGTTTAGATAAATTACATCCGATATATCAAGTAATCTACACCCAGCAATTCTCCTTCACAGCCAAGTAAAATAAAGGGAAATCATTCCCATGGAGTTTGTAACAATCATTGATCATGTATCTGAAACGTTCCTCAAAATTTTCAATGAAATGAAACTTTGTATATTTGTATATAAACAGTTTATAACAAATTAAACAAGGAAAGTACAGTGCATTGCCATTTAATGAGGAAATTGTTATAAAAAAAATATAAAATTAAAGAGATTTGATGCAAAGGAGTTTTTTTTCTGTAGGTTATCGGAAATGGGCCCATCAACCAATACTATCAATCATTGATAGTATCAATGCCCATGTGTGTGTTTGCTTTTTTTTTCTTCTCACTTTTTGATGTGGTTTTGAGAGCTTTGGTGTGATTATATGTAATATTGGGGTGTTCTTGGGGTGTCTTGGAGTGTTTAGTGAGACTGGTTTAAGAGAGATGAAAGCGTGAAAAAAATTGAACCAGTGGCTTACAACTATAAAAAAGATTTAAAGCGGTTGTAGGGTTAGAAAAAGAATATCTTTGATTCAGACCTTTGTAGTAATACTATTGATTCCGATGATTCTGATTTAGCTCTGGTTGAATGTGTGTGTGTGTGTGTGTGTGTGTGTGTGCGTGTGTGCATGCGTGCTCCTTTGCTGGATCCAGTGCGTCTGAAAGGACTGTTATTTGCCATATGATTTGTATTATATACATATATATATATATATATAGAGAGAGAGAGAGAGAGAGAGAGAGAGAGAGTTACAACTCAGCATTTAAATTATGTAATAGAAGAAGTGAAACCAACAATTTCAGTAAAATCAACAAATAAAGTGACAAAGAGAACATTTAGGAGACAAATGCAATGTTGTGAATTAAATCCCAAATAATCCTAAATGTCCAAACACAAGTCCAAAATTATAGAATGTTCCAAATGAATTCCATGTCTTGAATGTCCTGATATACCACCATGATCCTTCTCACTAATTCCCAAATAATGTGTTAATGCAAAGTCAATGAGTACTTGAATAATTTAAATAATAATTCATTTATTCCTCTCAAATTATATGTGAACACAACTGTAAATCTGATAACAATTGCATTCCAGAGACTGATCTAAGATAGGGATGAATTTGTTATTATTATTTATTATTTATTACTTATTTATCAAGTCCCTATATATACAAATTTCCACTTGGCCTACATGTGAGTCATTTCAATGGAAAATTCCAATCAAAATGTAAAAAAGTCTGTTTCAAGAGTATTCTGTACATAAAAGCTATGTCATTTTATTTTCAACTTACAATCATGGAGAAACGTTTGACACTATATATATATATATATATATATATATATATATATATATATATATATATATATATAAAATCAACTAGTAGAAAAGTTCTATCCCAAGCATAAGATAGACATAGACACACAAGCATACACATACACACACAAGCATACACATACACACACAAGCATACACATACACACACAAACATACAACATGGTACTGATAGAGTTAAGCTTTCAATTCAGAAAGCAGGTTAATTGGCCTCAAAGGACATCAGAAAAATTACTTTCATTAAAAAAATCACCTCCTGGATGGAAAATCTGATCTATCATATTTTGTTTTGTAAGCTGATTCAGACCCATCTCCTGGGTTTGGTTTGCATTTGTGAAACATCATTTACAAAATTAAATTGTCCCCACTATTCCCAACATTTTATTAAATATCTTCAACTATGTCAAAAGATTTTCGTTACATTATAGTACTTTACAATGCAGTGCTTTATGGTCAGCATTCTTGAAATGTCATGAACATTATCAACTCATCAAACCATCCTCATCAATACACAACATTTTATTCGGATATCTTGAACTATGTCAATGGATTTTCATGACATTTCACATACAAGTACACACGCACACAAATTTGCAGGATCATGTTATTTCATTCTTGTTTAAAAATCCAGTGCTTTATTTAAATACTGCACAATATTAAAAGTATCGGTAGTAAATAATTATTTAAGTTCTGGATTTAATTAATTTTGAATTTCACATAATGTAGCCAGAAAAAGTAGCCATTGCAAATATTAGCACTTGATATTACATTGGAGAGTATGATGTTTTCCACCACAATGTGTTTATACTTTGACGTCCTGGATGATAAACGATTTTTGTTTAAAGTGTGAATTTACTTTCCTTTTTTGATATATATATTTGTAAAATCCACTAAACCTGTGTATGCTCAAAATAAGGTGGGGAGTGGAAGAAAGCCTTCGAATGTTTCAGGAATACATCTATTCAGCATTACTTTGAGAAATGCTGTTTTCAGCTAGCAAGAGAGAGAGAAAGACAGAGAGACAGACAGACAGAGAGATGTTACATTCACTCTCTATTTCCTTGGCTGATGATGAGACCATAACACACTTGTTCATGGCCAATTGTTTTAATCACTTCTTTACCAAAGATAAGATTTTATTTTAATCCTCCTCATCGCATTGAGCCTATAGTTCTAATGGGTGCTTGCATTTTATTTTAGTCACAAAAAAGATATTGACGCATTCCACTGTTGTGTTGTAATTATAATCAATTGCTCAATTGCATGTGATGAAGATATCCATGTAATACCTGACTGAGCTGCCTACAATAGTTTGTATCACTTTTTTCCTCTCTTGAAAACTGCTTACTAGGAATGGGTGGTGAAGGGGAGTTAATGGGGAGAGCATTGGTAAACTTTGATATTTAATCAGAGACATGACCATCTAGTTGACCAAATGTTCATATTAAACCACTGTTTTGGGGTTTCCATGCTGTACTGATTAATTGATTTCAAGACAGTACAACACAAATACAAATGATTACTTGCATGTAGAGGGGTGGGGTGTGGGTGTGTCATAAACAATCACAGTGTTCATCTGTCCAGATGTGTCTGTCTGTTATTCTGTAGATGTTTCATGTTGCCATGGAAAATGTATGCAACATAGGTAGTATGATGATAGATGATATCAGGCCATAGGGTGCTTTACATAGCAAGGTATTAGTCCCATGAATCAGACCCCAGATCTGTGTTGATATTGATGGATGATTTGTCTGATCTCACCTGTTCACTAAAATGTGCAATTTTGATGCATGCACATTTGTCTGGAACACTCCTGCATACAGTTTAGAAACTTACTGATCTTTGGTAACAGACATAACTAGCATGAAATTCAAAATGGCCACAGGACATAGGGTTGTGCTTTTTCAGATGTATTTACAAGTTACCAAACATAGGATTTGATCTGGAAATATTTTGAATATATTGTTAGAAAGACACTTCAACCGATGATAGCTCAATGATGCGAGACATAACGGTTAGCATCTAACATATAAACTGATGTGTTGCAGACAGGTTTGTCTGCAAACTATTCCTTATTTTATGAATATGTGCTATTAAACCCACAAATAATCCATCAACACAGATTTGGGGGTCTGATTTATTGGAATAGTGAGGTATTTGAAATGTTTGGACAACTTGCACAATCTACTCAAAGGGTTTCATTGGATTAATCCACTATTCCTGCTTCTACTGTTTTACCCATAGAACATAGGCTGAACATAAGTATCACTTTGTTGATGACATCAGTGTTATTCACAACTGGATTTCAATTTAATTTGGTATAGTGCTTCACACTTAAATACTTTTGAATGGGCTTGATTGTAAAAATATATACCATCATAATTACTTTCTCTCCCTTCTCTATGGGGAGATAGCAATCACTGTGTCCCTCTTTACTCATATATGTCATTAACAAATTCTGTTACTTGAGCTTAACTCTTCAGTTATTCAAGATTTTCATGTCCATTCGGTTAGCTTGTGAACCTACTTTTGTAGAAGTTACAGTTTTCCTTTGTGGAAACAATACGATAAATGGGTGTAATTGTAATGTCCATCTCAATTTCACAGTATTAGAAGGCGACCTTTAAATCCTTGTAAAACCTAAAATTTTGTTTTTGACCTTAGAAACCTAAAAGAAGCCTAAATCTGAATGAAACCTAAATAAATAATAAAAACCTTACAATTTAAAAAAAAATGGTGAATGGCTCTACCCTGACCTCACAAAGAGTGCTTTTTTGCACATGGTTTTTCATTAGGTTAGCCAGGCAGCCTAGAAAGTGCATGAACTATGCAAATTAATGACATTCAGTTATTTTATTTATTTATTAATTTTTGCTTTATCTTTATTTTCATTATGTTTAGGAACAAACTTAAAGCATATTTAATTAGATTTGTAATGTTATGTTCACCATGGAAATAGTCTTGTAACTGTTGTGTTTCTTAAACCATCAAAATATATTAAAACATTTAAAAAACCTTAAAAAAAACCCCTAAAATTTAAAATTCAATTTTGCTTGTAATCCTGATTCCAAATAGTAACTTTAAAATCAAAGCTATAAAAGGCCAACATATGTAAATTGTTGTCATTTTCTATGTTTTCCATTGTTTGCCAGACTATATGGCCTGTATAGCCATCAAAAACCTCAATATATACACTAGAAATACTACCCTACCCTGCCAAATGCAGATCAGTGTGATTTACTGTTTACATTCCCTTGGCAATGTTAAATTTTGTGTTTATGTCATATGTTTGATGCTTGCAAAATTTGATACATCTATGCATTTAAGGGAGTTCTACTCTATCATCCAAATAAAGGTCACTTTGTTTGGCTTGTAAAGCTCCATTTGCAACATCCATTTTTGCAACTGTTACAATGCTTTGCTCATAAACAATGCTTAAAATGTAGTTATGTTCATTTATTCTGAAAGACATGCATTGTAAGGCTTTAAATCCAGTATTTTATATTTAAAATTGTTATCATGTATCTACTCCCTGAAAGACCTCAGTATCCAGATTTTGTGCAACAAATAGCAATTAACCATATCTGTACCAATAATACATTAACCAATCTGCATGTCATTACATGACAAAGAGCCACAAGACTCTTGTTCCTTTCTCTCTTTGTCTGTCTCTTTGTCTGACCCTTTCTTACAAGCATTATACACATTCATGACTATCTTATAATGTCCTTGATACTGCTTAGTAATATCCACATTATCCACTACTAGGTAGGCTTAAAATTTAAGTGTCAAAAGACTACCTTGTACTCTATTTACCTCACGATTACACTAAAAACCACTTGCATAATATATAAGCTTCTTTTGATCATTTTATTCTTATTCTTCTTTCTAGTCATCTGAAGAGATGGCAAAGAAGATAACTAAGAATGAGAAGAAGCAGTTGGAGACCTGGATAGGACAGGGTCCAAAAACATTCCAGTTGCTGTACAGTAGTGAAAGAGATGGGTGCTCTGCAACAACTTTCCATCAGCTGTGTGACAACCAAGGACCCACAGTCACTGTTGTTTACAACACGAACAACTCTGTTTTCGGGGGTTTCACAAGCCAGAATTGGAATTCTGCTTCTGCCTATGTGTCTGATAATTGTGCTTTTCTGTTTCAGTTGAGACTCAGTGGTATAGAGCAGTGTAATAAATTTCCAGTTGCCTTAGCATACATTGGAAAAGCAATTTACTGCCAAAGTAACTATGGTCCTACATTTGGTGCTGGTCATTCTCTGCATTTATTTTCTGGAACAATTTATAAAAGTGGATCCAGTTTTTCCCTAAATGGATACACACAGTTCACTAGTGATTATTACACATGTAGTGTAAGTGACAACAACATAACCAATGGCCACATGAATGTATTTGTCATAGAGGTTTACAGGGTAATAGGTAAGTTTACCCACCATGCTATATTTTGTAAGTTTCTTTAGTTATCTGTGAATGAAAATAGCAAATAATTTCCTATAAATATTGCCAAATACACAGTGTTTTGCAGAATTTTTTATTGCTTGAAACCAAAAGATGATGAGGAGGTAACAGTGACTACGGGAAGTATCACTAATACTATTCCTTTCATAACTACCCTTCCACTGCATCAGCTGCTGCATCAAAAGTAAAATGATAAAAATACAAACAAGATCTCACTTTGCACATCATTAGCTATTTTCAAAAAATGTTTCTGTTTACATGCATCTTCTATCCCTTTCCATGCAGTAGACACAAATTGTTTCAACTTGCTCGATCAAATGTAAATTAGCTTTAATTATTATGACAATGACAACTGCAGTACTTTGCAATAAAGTTTCTGAAATAGTCCAATACAATCACAGTTACATCTTCATCAAAACAGTACTCCTCTTCTTCCTCATTCTTTAATATCCACTTGTATATGACTATATGGTTTTAATCAGAAAAGAAAATAAGAAATTTAAAGATTAGTGAAATGCCTTCAGCAGTTAAGACAGTATCTTATTCGACTATGCTTATAATGTTTGATATATGTATTAACAATCATATATTCATTTAGACCAAGATTTTACAACTTTTTAAAGCTCTTGTGATCCAGGTCATCCTTAAAAACCATTGAGGATTCTCCAAAGTCTCATTGGTCATTTGAATTTCATAGTCTTTACCATTTATCTGCAATAAATTCTTTTGTTTCTTCTTAATTTCACCTAGTTTAGCAAATTCTTTTCTTTTCTCTAAAATAATCATATTGTTACCGGGTAGATGGTAAACATATTAGAAGAATATCCTGCATTAGAATTATAGAAAAATACGACTGTTTTCCAATAATGAACTGGAAAAATCTTTCATGCATGGTAGTCTAAAATAATTGGAAGAACAATTTCATCAGGCACAAAAGAAATTATTTAGATATGCCTTATTTACTGCTGTGTGGTAAACATAAGATACTTAACGAGATTGTCACTTATTTAGTTTTCGCTTTTGACTCGGTTCATTTCATTATTTCTAGCAAAACTTATTTCATTTAGAATAGTGTCTCTTAAGTGTTTCACATTTAATTCATAGGTTTCATGGTGAATCCCATACAATTTGTATACTTGTTGGACAACTGTTTAATATTAATTGGTAGAGTGCCCACTAATGTAGCATTTGTTTCCTTAATAAAGCAAACATTTTGATAATAAATTCTAAAAAGTTATATACTACTCTTTGATAAGTGGTAATTTTAGTATACATGTGGAGAGTATTCATTACCCTTATTTAAATGTCACATGTTGATTTGTCCATGGAGGGATATGACATTTTATTGCAGGCCTCCACCTGAGAACATTACAACATACATCAAGGGTGGACATTATCCTAAATATGGAACTATGAGTTATTTTGAGTGGTGAAACATCTCTTAGATCATCTAGTAGTGCAAACAGTCACAATGTGATATAATGGTAACATCAGATTAATTCAACTTGACATCATGGGTATGTGGGGATAATATGAACTGACCCTTGAGTGTAATACACTGTTAGGACACCTGAGTAGGCTGATAGTTACCAGGGAATGTCACATGATTTGACCAAATTACAGTGGTATTCTCAAAGTGAGGTATAATGATATTTATTGCATCATACATTTGCCTTTATGTGATTCAAAATGAAATGTCTTTTATAATTCCTAAAATAGAGTGTGACCTAAGCAGTATGTCTGAATTGACGAAATTATTGTTCTTGGTCTTATCCTTGCATATACTTACTCATTGTGGATAAAATTATTCCTGATTCTTTAATATATTCATAAACCTGGAATAAAAGATTTAGCATTGCCATCTTTTATTATAGTTTGAGAATGACAAGCTGCATTTCATAAAGAAAGTTGTGGACAACCACACCACTACCCTTGGAGGGGCACCTTGGGTTGCTCTTTTGTTTCAAAGGAAATTACTATACACCTGAAGGCCTGTCTATTTACATTCCACAGTAGACTCATCTCATCTGTTTATCTACATTACTTGTAAGGGGCCAGCCTGATTAGTAGTTATAGCTGTATGCATGGGACAGCTTGGTCACAAAGACCAATGCACTAGACCAATTCTAAGCAAAATGGATCACTGTGTTATATATTGAACCAATATTTACATTTAAATGTTTAAAAAATGGACACATCAATTTTAATTGCCATCTTAACGTGTGGAGGTGCTACACTGAAAAACTCCAACATTCAGGCCACAATGACCAATCAATACTGGTGCCTCTCTAGATAGATAACAAAAATGGCACAGTATTCCATTACAAGCCAACTTCACTGAGAGATAAACTTTATTCCAAGGGTATCGTCAGTAACACACTGAACATTTTGCCATCCCCTATTCAAATGGGCAACATTATTTTCCCAATGTAGACCTAAAGTGTGTCAAATTCCCGAAGTAAAGTGTGACAGACTTCATTAATGTGACTGACTCATAAGCTTGGTTTCTTCAGAACATGTTTTAATTCCTTAATGTATGGCTAGCTCCATAAAGCTATGTTCGGGTTATTTTTCCTAATGCACGGTAACCTTCATACAGTTTAAGAAAGTATTATTTGTTCTGCTTGGTGATCAATTACAGTATGTTTGGAAAACTTTTAAAAAATGTTATCCAGTTTGATTTTGCATGGAATTTCATGTGATTTATGAGAATGATTTTGTTTTATTCTCATTACTTTATGTATTATTTGAACTTAGTGGTGGACATGTGATGTAATGTATTTTAAAGGTTTCTTATCTTTAGGTAATTGTTATACATGTACGATGTTTGAAACATAACAGAATTTGCTGCATGTCTGATTTCATAATTATTGGCAAAGAATACATTTCAGTATTTGATTTCCAATTTATGATAATTTAACATAGTAAAGAGAAATATGTCTTCTATAAAAGAATCTTTAGTATGTTATAAAATCCACACCGTTAGCGATTAATGTTTTTACAGTTGATTGCTTATTTCTTTGAAAGCTTTGTATTACTTTAATTTTTCTTTCTACAGATGGAGCAGATCCAACTGATAATGACAAACCATGGAGAAAGACACCACCTTTAAAAAGAGAGGTATGGTTTCGTGATGTTCTTTTCAATAAGTAACTGCCATTTAAATGGAAATGCATACGATAGAAGTAGATGAATAGTCTACATTCTAGAGATCAATGTTATCCCCTCCACACACCATTTTTATAAGAATGATAAAATGTGGATGATATGGGAGTACAAGTAATACTATTTAATTTTTATTAAAATCCCAGACTACTTACTAGTATATTGGTACAAATTAGAGCCATCAATATTTTTAAGAAAACCTAGACTACAATTTTCAGAGTGTTTCAAAAACCCTGGTCAACCTTTTTCAAACTAACAAAAGTCACTTATGATTCCATTAAGTCAATTAATTAATTGACTTCACACACACACACACACACACACACAGACACACACAGACACTAAGTTATAGTTATATAGCTGTGCATATCTGTATTGTGTGTTTAACTTTTGTTCATGATTGTAGATTGGATTATATGGATAATTTGTAAACAACATATTATTACATAGCTAACTGTTGTTCATGATTGTAGATTATGCTTTAAGATAATGCGCAGTTGTAAATTACATGCTTGCTTGGGTTCAGGACATTACTTTTTCCTTGGAAAAATCATGGTCTAGCTGGTGTTTATCAGGTTCTTTGCTAGAATTTAAGTAACCAAATCTGACCTTGTTTTCAAATTTGATGGGGAAGTGACCCACATCTTGGTCATCTTATTGTGTCTTAAGTTTTGATATAAGGGTTTGGTAATAAAAATTATTCACTCTTATCTTAATATCCGTCTTTTAGTTGTGTTTAGTTATAAATGGAGGGGAATTACAAAATGCTCATTGACAGTTTGGACTAAATCACTATTTTGGGTGTATTGACCATTGGCCCATAAGATCATTCAAGGCTATTAGTACATCAACTCATTCAAGATTGGAATATATTCATAACACTCAGTGCTTTTGCAATTGTGTTATAACTTAGTATTATTTGGAATTCACAGTACTGTAAGTTCTTCTTTAAGTTTCTTTTTATGACTTAGAGAATTAAATTATTTGTTGAATTTTCCTCTTTCTCTCTCTTTCTCTCTCTGTCTCTCCCTCTGTCTCTGTATATATATATATATATATATATATATATATATATATATATATATATATATATATATATTTATATGTAATTTTAAATGGACTTAAGAGTGATAAAAATACAAACAAGAATACCTTATTTATGTCCTGCAGTACAGATGCTCCAGTTGATAGAGAAGTAAATGAGTTTATTGGGATAAAGACATCCTATATCGAAAATAGTTTTCATAAAACGGTTCAACATTTTTTTATACTTTTTAAATGTTCACAATGTAGATTGACTGAACAGATATAGAGCTAAGTGATATAACATATTGGCAAGATCAGTTAAAATTAGTAATAATAAACCAGTGGTAGCAAACATGAATTTATAGGTTTCACATCTACTTTCAAATAAAATATTTATTTGTATTAATGTAAAATACTATTACCTGATAATTAATCTTTTAATCCAACAAACAATAATATAGATGTAAAATAATTTACCATTATTTACAGTTACCTGTGCAGTGCTCTATTTCAGGACTGGAAACATAATAATAAAAATAAATACTTTACTCATAGTAGACCTGAAGAACAACAAATTGCAAATCAAGGATTTGGACAACCTACATTAGCTGTGGAAATTCTGCATACAATTGACATTACAGTTATGGAACTGGAGCAGTTGAATACTCAAGAAAAAAATGTCTGCTGAAGAATAAATGAATAAAAGGAATAAACATATCATTCAAAGGTGATAACAAAATATAATGTATTGTTTTCAACAAGACAGCAATGGTTTAACAGATGAAGACATATGTAGCTTAGATCAAAGTACCAGGTCTTACAGGAAAATTAAAATGTATTTTCAGTGGTCAGGTACAAAACAGAACATCTATTACATGGTTGGTATCAACTGCAGAAGATAATACTAAAAAGTTAATTCCTATGCTTTTGGCCAACAAGTATATGACTCAGATGAAAGTGTTACCATAAGATTTCAATGACTTATTTTGGACTCATTATTTTTTGGGGATTAAAAAAAAATTATCATGTTATCAAGTTTTATTCTAGGCAATATGGTCATGCAGTTAGGTTGCATAGTAAGTTATAACAGCAGTCTACACAAATCATCAGATACATTTTTGAAATGAATACTGTTGTAAATACTGAAGTATTAAAATCTCGATCAGAGTAACTAATAATAAGTATGTAGCAATGAAACAAAAGAGAGTGGATGAAGTTAACGTAAAGGAGAATTATGTAAATAAGAATCATGTTGTTAAGAAGGGAGTAGATGTTATTCATGCAGTTGAAGCATCTTTTTCAGTAAAGGCAGAACTAACAACCTTGCTGTCTTTTCTCATGAAACATAAAAAAGCAATTCAAATTTTGTGGATGCCTGTAGGGAGTGGTGTATTTACTTTTCTTTTAGCTGGATCAGAACAAGCAGAATATAAACTTATTCAATTCTCTCACAAACTTTGCTATTATTCTTATCTGAAGATTTTTATAAGTTTGATTATAATTACAAACAACAAATCAATCAATTATTGCAGCAACAGATAAATATGGTAATCAAATATCACAAAAACAATTTGCCCAACTGATTTTAGAATCCAGCTTATTACACTGCTGATAATAACAGGAATGGCTTCTCCTGCATTCATTTGCTAAATCAATCAAATAGTTTCCAATATTCATCAAACCAGTTTTCATTTCTTTAGATAATTTATTTGTAGTAATTCCACCTCCACCTTCACTGTCTACACATTAACTCAACTGCTACATTGTGTCACTCCTTATTGTTATACTTCATACATAATTTGCCACAGATAAAGCAAGAGTTGTTGCAGGCTTAGATATAGATGCACATATACTAGCAATTGTCACAAATTTTTCCCAGAACAGTTGTTTTAACCATTCACATATGTTACATGTCTAGGCTCATACAAAAAGTAACGAGAAAAGAGTGAAGACAACAAGCTTTGTAAAATTTAACAAATAATTTATTTCCCCAGAAAAACAAAGTAACAATGAGAAAAAGGACTTACGGTTTATGAATCAAATCCAAAATTAATCCAAAAATAAAAAGTGAATCTGAGTTCGAGTCCCAATGAAATTCAAAATGGAGGTGATGACATCTGTTGCAAACTTCAAGGTGTTGTGTCAACAGTTCCTTTGTTGAATCACAGAAAATAATATTCCAGTTTGGAATTTTAAATAAATTTAGATAAATTTCTTTGTCCAAGAATTCTGTATGAGCACTAGTATTTTCCAAGGAAAGAATTACTGATTCCATAAAATAAAAAATTCAACTCAAACTGGTCACAACAAAACACCTTTAAGTGTCAAAGATTTAAAGGCCAATTGAACTATCTCTTATACAGTAAGTTATACAGTAAGTTATCAGTTATACAGTAAGTTAAGATGCAAAACAGATTCCCGTATGAGGGTCATGTGGTCATTTTTCTAGAACAATGTAGAAATTTTTTACATGCCTAACATCACATGTTCGGTATAGCCTTAACTGAAATCAGTGGTTCTTACTCTGGAAAAAAAAAAAGTTGTTTACCAAATACCCTTACTAGTTCTGAATCAAGGTCATCAACTAGATACAGTGTTTCTATTACTGATTGTTTATCAGGTTAAACAAAACTGAACTGAATTTCTAAAACATGTCAAATTCAGTAGACAAAGTTATCATTACAGTAACATGTAATGGAATAAAATAAAAAAGTTTAAAACTAAAAAACAAATAATTAAATTACATATACATATGTTATGTGTCTATGCTTGTACTAAAGTAACAAAGAAAAGAGTGAAGCCAACAAGCTTTGTAAATTTAACAGAATAATTTATTTCCCTAGAAAACAAGGTAAAAATATGAAAAAGGACTTATGGTTTGTGAATCTGATCCAAAAATTAATCCTAGAATTTAAAAATATAAGTCCTATCACTAAAAAAATCTAAATGAATCAAAGTTCGAATCCAGATGAAGTTCCAAGATGGAAGGCAATGACGTCCTCTATAACCTGTTTTATGTTGTGGTGCCAACAGTTCCTTGTTTAATCACCAAGAATAATATTCTGGCTTTAGAATTCCAAATAATTTTCAGTAAGTGTCTTTGCCCAAGAATTATGATGAGCACTAGATAAAGCCTCCAGGGAAAATAAATGATTTTAAATAAAAACTCAATTCAGACTAGCAACAACAAAATAAATACCTTTGAGCCTGAAGGTATGGTTTATGACTGAAAAATCATGCTGAGATATGAGTATTAAACCCAACCAAAAATGCAATTTCAGACCCTTGTAATGGGTCACGTGATCACTATTTCCCAAGCGGCGCAGTAACATTACACGTCGATTATCACGTACGCCATGGACAAATTTGATTGTACTGAATGAATCTTACTATATGATTCAATAATAAAAAATAAAAAAAAGTTGTTTACAACATAGCTGAAAATAGCTCTGAAATCTAGGTCACCAAAAGATACAATTTTTCTGCAAACTGCATATTTATCAGGCTAAAAAGAACTGAACTGAATTTACTGGAAAAATGTCAAATCCAGTGAATACAGTTATCATTACAATAACATGTAGTAAAATAAAATAAAATAAAACATAAATTTAAAACTCACACAAAAGTAATTAAATTACAGATACGCAACACATAATACATATTGGTGACAAGTCTCTAACTTTTGCATTGATGATTTTAATATTTTCTCTACAGTTTTTTTGTCTTCTAAATTTTTAAATGGCTAGCTACTTGTACCATTTTTCTTTCATAAGAATTTAATATTTTCTTCAATTTAGCCAGTCCTTTTCTGCTTTTACTTCACTATAAACATTTTTTAATTCCATTATCAATCTGTCATAGATTTCAATGTCTGATTTCATTCATTCATTTTTTAATTTACTTACTTCCACTTCATGTACATAACCCATTATCTTTCATCCTCTGGAGAAACTAATCTGTTATAGTTTTGTTCTTAACAGTGTTATCTTTTTCTTAATTTCTCTTTCAGACTCAAATATGTTCCTTTCTGAAACTATCATGTAGTTCGCTTGAATAGTGTAAAATTGCTAACAAATTTGTTTCATCACATATTTTTATTGATTGCCTGTTTGTAGTTGTTGATTCGGGATGCTGTTTTCTTTCTTCGTTTTATATAGGAAAAACACTATCATCAAATAAATTTTGAGCAAATGTCCCTCTTCAGATTTTTGTTAGCTATTTGAATATTTCATTTCATATCATTCCCTTTCTTCACCTACAGACCTTGTAAGATCACTGTTGACTTTTTATTTATCTATAGTGCTAGGTGACAAGAAACACCTTAGGTTTAGCTTTCTTAGATTTGGATTAGTTCTTTGTTTATTTGTGAATAATGTTGTATCTTTATTTAGTAAATGGGTTTTATAGTTTAGATTGAACTTCACATCTGTTTTATCCATTGATAATATGTTCTTCATATTTGTCAAATTAAAGGTGAATGATTTTGAGCCCGAAATGGTGTTAAATACAAGTCAGATGCACGGCATGACTCTTTCAGTGATATTTTGAAATTAGATGTACAGAGGGCAGAATACCAAGGCAATTTAAAATACAGACAGTTTAAAAGTATAATGCAGTTTTCATTGTTTTAATTAATGAAGTTTGCCCTGCGAATCTTATGCTACAAAACCATATACATGTATCTATATCAGGGTTAAAATAAATTGATTAAAATAAGGGTAAAAACTGAAATTAATAAGTAAAGATATTTATTTTAATACCTCTATCTGCAAAATCATTGATGGACTAAATAAACATTATGGAACAGATAAGAAATGTGGTATAGTAGTCATTAAACTACAGAGTTAACAAAGGAAGTTTATGTTAGTGAAAAATCTTATTTTGGAGCAGATGCATCTAAAAGATAATATCTGTTGGGTCTGGGAAATTTTACATAACAGTCACAAAGATCAGTTTTCCAGCATATTCAAGCTGACAAAGCTAACAGTGTATATGCCCCTTCAGAAAGAAGCAAACAACATTAATACAAGAAAAGGAACAAAGTATTTTCAGAAATAATTAACAGATTAATGCTTAATTAATGTGCAGATATCACTAGAGGTGACATCTGTCAAAAATGCTGATTTCAGTAGAGCTCTAAGAAAGTGGAGCAGAAAGAGAGACATATTGAAGTTTAGATAAATATTGACCTATGACCGTTTCTTCCTCTCCCTTCTTTTTGCATTGATAAAGGGGGGGGTGTCCCTTAAGATAAGCTCCTGTCATCATCTCTGCTTAAAAATTGTACATGGGGGAACAAATTTGTAATTCACTTTTGTATGCAGAGATGTTTAACCAGTGAATGAAGTCAATGATGGAATAAATGAAATTAGCATAGAATGAGCAATAGGGCAGATTTCAAAACTGCTCAAGTTTATCACCTTGAATAAGTTAAAAAGAATTGTAGAATAGGACGGGTGTAGTCAGTAGTTTTCCTTCTTCACTAACAAATACAGGTACCTGTGGCTGCAACACTCTTTTGCATCTGCAGGTAGTAAAATGTGATAGATTGTGTTGGTATTGAACCTTATTCAAATGCCAGAATTTGTTCTAGATGAGATTTTCTTTGCACGAAGAAATTACATTATTTCTTGTTTTTAAGATAACATTGTAATGTCTTCCAAGTGTAACTGGGACACAGAATTGGTAATAAGATATTTTCAAATAATTCATGTTGTACAAAACAAAGGCAGTTAAATGGAGCCACCATTAAATGGCCTAAAACGTTGGATAAAATTCACTGCAACAAACAGGTAGTATGTTTGAAAGTTTTGTTGTTATCTTCTCATCGATGAGAATTTCTTATCAATGATAACTATATGTCTATCTGTCATCCGCATACTGGAAATAGTACCAGAATGTCTGCATGAAAGGGCACCAACTACATTCCAAGGATGGAAACCTCATAAAGTTCGTATGTTATCGATATGTATCGTATCGCAGGCTGCGTATCGTGAATCGTATCGATACGCGGCACAGGTGTTTCACCCCTAGGTTCAGAATAGGAGAGGAAGTATTACCAACACTGACTGAGCAACCTGTTAAATCCGCAGCACGTGGTTTAAGGACTCCATGAGAGGGAAAGTGTGGCAGACATGAAACGACAAGCCAGAGACTGGATGGAAGCCATAATAAGAGAGAGCTACCAGGGAATTATATGGTCCGGAGTTACAAGTATGGTATTCTACTAAGAATGATTTGCCACTTTTTGTAAGTCCCATTGACATTCGTAGAAGCAGCTGAGAGAATGTTCAATGCATGCCTGCGACAATGAATGGGAGTGCCAAGAAGCTTCAGTAGCATCGTCTTTTACAGTACCGGCTTCTTGCTTCAGTTACCATAATCGTCAGTGATAGAAGAGCTGAAAGTGATTAAGGCCAGGCAGGTGATGATGTTGAAAGACAGTGCAGATGAGAAGGTGAGAGAAGCAGCATTGGAGGTAAGGACAGGTAGAAAGTGGATGGCAGCAACGGCTGTTGAAGAGGCAGAATTCAAGCTGAGACACAGTGATATCGTAGGCACAGTAGAAACAGAAAGTAAGGGGTTGATAAGTCTGAAAGACCTACATTACAAGAAGCATGCACCAAAGAGAAACGTGTCATGGTCCACAATAAGATATGTATTGTAGAAGAGGAAGACAGGCAAGTCAAAACTGTTAGCACGAGGAAGCAGAGGTATTGGCTACGCTGGGATGCTGCTGGTCCAATGTGTAGGAACGCCAATGTGATTTCTCATATTTTTGCGTCATTTTTATCTTAATAGATGACTACCGGTTTCTGTTTCGGAATATCTCTCCCTTAATAAGGTCCCCCATTTGCTTCTGCTAGTTAACTCTGGTCCAGCTAAGGGAAGGTATTCATTCTTTTCTTCGGAAAGGTGCAGTAGAGGGGGTGTTTAAAGACCAAGCTCCAGCCTTCTCTTCCTGGATCGGTGCTTGGACAAACATGCAGTAATTATAATGCCGTATCATTGATGATAGATAGCTATAATATTGCAAAAAATATATGTACATCAAATACTTAGTCTAGAAGATTTTTAATATTTATTTTAGTACATTTGGCATTTAACATAGATTAAATACTCTAATCAGGTAAGAACAATAAAATAGAACAAAAACCAGAATCGTATATCATTTACTTAGAAAATATACAGGCGTGCCTGTTTTTAGTTTGCGACTGGAGATATGATTTCGGCCAAAATGACCATTCAGATATTATTGAGCTGAATTAAAAGATGTGTGATGTGATTGGGATTTTTAACGTTGCTTTAACAATTTTTCAGTCATATCGCTATGATGTCTGCATTGTGGCGGTTTATAATGATGTCTAGCACCGGGGCATCAAGTCACAGACATATCGCTATCATGTCCCACCCAGTCACATTATCCTGACACCAGGCCGATCAGTCCTAACTCTAACATCGTAATGCTAAGCGCCTTGTGAGGCAGCTGCTAGTACAATATTTATAATACTTTGGTGTGACTCGGGCGGGGTTCGAACCCGCGACCTACAGCCACTTCGTTTTATCAAACACAGGTTACCATCACACCCGATCAACATATTACATCCCGAATATTAATGAGATTACAGGAAAAGAGAACGTCACAATTTGTCCTTAAATGAATTTGTACGTTAACTTTACACCAATAATTCTATATCCAGCTTCTTAAACCCGTTTAAGATCATTTATCAAGAATCCTGATTCGGAGAACCATACATATCGAAATATTTAGCCTAACTAGTGATATAACTAGATAATAAAAGCACACATTTAAACAGGTTAATTGTATCGTGTAACTAGTAGCGGCTGCAGTTGTAGTAGCAGCGGGGTATTTATACATTTTGAATTGTTCAGAATACGAACATTATTTCGAGTACTTCGCTTTTTCAGTTGACTTCATGCACACATTGTAATTATGGCAACAAATACAAAGGGACAAAACAAAAAGAACATATACTAAATACTAAATTTAAAAAATGGTTAAATAAACTACACATTACACACGCAAGTGAGGAAAAGTAAAGACTATAATGGGAGCTTCGGCAAAATATTCAAAGAATGAAAACTGATATGATACATTTTGATGAAAAAATAAAGTTTTGTAACTGAAAGTTCAGAATTTGCAAGAAACGGAAAACATTGAATACTTTTCAGCTTATTCAGGTACATATGTATTTGTAGTGGACAGGTTTACCAGAAGCATAAAGACTACAATGTGAAAGTATTTCACTCCAAATGGAACCAGAAAATGGGTTGACTTTTAAAGATCATGAATACAGTAGCTTTCATCATGTGTCAACATACATCCCTAAGTCTGAAGCATGAATAAAACAGAATAGTATGTATAAATTTGTTGCCTAACTTACAACAGATACATTAGGGTCAATTGAAATTTTACATTGATGAAACAGTCGGAATTTTGAAAAGAAATGGAACGAAAACTTTAAATGATCCATGTATTTGCATACTGGACGATTTGAAAGGACAGGATCTATCTACGTCTACCTTTGAAAGTTAACTTGGCAAATGGATTCAGTAATATAAAAATTAACTACACTGAAATTAAAATTATCTTGATATTTTGGAAGTAACAGCTATGTTTGTGGGATTTCCTACGGGAAATAAACAGATAAAAGTGCACCAGGGTTAAACTGTTTACAGCACATGAAAACTGTTATGTGAATGTTCAGTATCATTGTCTAGAGAACAGCTTTGAATGCAAACTATACCAACACTCACAACTAAGTTTGAATGATCTGCAACAATTTTAAACTTCCTTATATCATATTTGGACATACATGATGGGAGCAATATAGAAGAATTATAACATCTTTTGACTTGCTGAAATACGATAACGCCAGAATTCGCTTGCCAGGACATATACCAAGCTAGGGTAGGTGGTGAATTTTGATGGGAAACTGAGATTTAAAAATGATTTTACTTTCAAAGAAGACGAGGAGAAACAATCACGTCTTTCTGGAGAATAATGTGGTTAGCTAGATAAAGGTAAGGTTAAATTAAGGTGCTATGTGTGATGCATTCTAGGTGCAGATGTTGATAAAGGAACAAACATTACATAGTCTCTTTCTCCAGTATCAGCTAATTATAAAAACTTAATGGTACTATTTTCGGCTTAATACCAACATCTTACATGAAACTGGGCTATGCTGATGGCGCTAAGGTCTCATTTAGCAAGAGACATGTTCATGAAAATGAGTTGTGACGATGGAGACAATAACAATTTACAGAAATAAATCAGTTAGTGAGAATCATATAAACAGTCAAATGATGATGTGTATTTAAAACAACAGTTGCAGCAGCAGCTACAGTTTACTTTTTGAATTACTTTACAAACCTTAATTCATTTACGGTGATGTTCTTTCCAAGACAAAACATTATTGCCAAACTTTGAGAATTCTGTCAGATACCATGTGTTACACCTTTGAAAACAAAACTTCCAAATAACAAACCCACTAATGACCAAACAAGCAAAGCAACATGTCCTAATAGCAACAAAACAGCTTCCAGCTATTGCAAAAGTCAGTTTATTATATTGCCAATAATTACAGGAAATCCCGCTGCTGTTGTTTTAGCTAACACAAACAAATAATTATAAATATTTATTATGCTTCTTTGCCAAATGTTTCGATGAACGAATCATCTTTCCCCTACTAAACCATTTCCCAACAATTACTATACTTAGAGCAACTGTTGATATCATGCTTACGAAGTAACGTTAGCAGCGATTGTTACCATTTTCTGTTTTAACAGTTGTTTTAGTCTTTCACTTAATGACATTTTTTTCTCTAATATTTCGTTAATCTTTCCAGTGCTGATCAAGCATGTATGTCCAACTGTGTTAGATGACCAACTAATAGCGTTCTTTACCTTTCAGATTTTTCCAAAAGTCTTTGCTACTTGAACGTTTTGTTGCATCATTTACTGTGCTAATATCTGGTTGCTAAAAGCGTTATAAATGTTTTGTCGCCACAGTAGAAACATTGAGTTACACTCTTCATATAAGCATGTTATAATACAGGAAAATAAACTATTTACTCTGATCCAGTAGAATACAGCTATATTTGTGCAAGCAAGTTTTAATATTTTATGACGACAAGTTTACGTGATGTACACTTAACCTTTTCTCATGATTGATTACATTTCTTTCCGATCCTCAGCATTTGCAAACGTTGATGGAAAAGATAGAAAACTACTGTCCACCATCATTCCTGCGTATTTCCTACGCAAAGATTCTGATGATTGGTGCCGTTGGAGCGGGAAAATCAAGTTTCTTTAACACCATCAATTCTATATTTAAAGACCGAATCACATATCAAGGATGTAGTGGCAGCGCTGAACACAGCTTAACGACGGTGGTGAGAAAATTTATAACTTTCTTTGTACATTCCAGAACGGAACAACCCCAAACCTTAAAAAAAGAAACAAAACCCCGCGCGCATCATATTCCTTCTTTTCATGTGCTCTTACTAGCAGCTTTTATTATTAAATTTGCTGTGTAATTCGTTCTTCTGTTCGAGCGATCTTTTAAAAGAATCTCCGATTACAAATTGTTTCAGTGGTGCTTTCACAGTTCTTGATTATTAGGGCCAAATATTCACGGTAGTATTACATTCGATCGGAGTTGGAGGATGTAAAATCATTAAGCATGAATTTAAACAAGATATTTATAATAAAACGGTGAACGTTGATATAACAAAACAGCATCGTTAGATAATCTAATTGTCATATTCAAGTTTGGATATTTAATTTGATATATTTTAGTGACCGCTTTTTCACTACAGTAAGCCTTTTTTGTCATCTCCTTCGTTTATAGTATAGACAGTACCAGCTAAGGTCTGGGAAAACAGGCAAAGAGCTGAAATTTAGCCTGTGTGACACATGTGGGCTTGAAGAAAGTTTTGGTCCTGATCTGGCAGACCTGAATTTCCTTA
>JAECUM010022322.1:0-25758 GCA_016617855.1 Megalonaias nervosa | reverse complement strand
ATATATATATATATATATCACTACTAGCGTATAGGACGTAGATTGGAATTTTATTTCAGTTGTTTGAAGGGTGGATTTTAAAAACAGTTGGTATCACAAGATTTTATATAATTTTGCAAAGACATATCTAAGGTAGGGTGACAAAATAAACATCTGTATGCATCATATATACGAAGCAGTTGTGATCCTGCCGACGTTCCTTTACATTATGTTTATATTTGATATCAAGTCAAGTTCTGGCAAACTCGTTACTTTACAAATAGGTAACCTCATCCATTAAAAAACAAGAAGGTTATTTAAAATATATCCCGACATACATAATATGCATTTAACAGCAATTGGTTAAACATGATTAGTAGTAAATTTGCAGAGAAAGGGATATGATATGAATAAAAAGTGGTCTGATTATACTTACGTCACTTTATTCTCTTGTTGCCTATGAAAGGATACTAGATCAGTTTGTTTGCAAACTTGCATGCACCAAAAATGTATGGACACGAAGGGGTCTTTAGTTAATAATTGTTTAAAAATGAACTGGAAAGCTTTCATAGCGTAGAAGAAAATATATCGTGTCGTTTGTTAAACTAACCACAGTCGTCAGTCGTATGCATCGATAGACTTAGCCTGAAGACGAAGATATTAAAGATATAAAACACAATATGAGAAGTTTTAAAATTTGTTTTATAAATATCATAGAGATCTTAAAAAATCAAAGAAATAATATAATCAGGAAAAAATCAACATTTATCATTCATAATTTAGACAATATAATCCTTTTAAATAAATAATTGATGAATGCATGTTATTCTTTCTCACCGAGTACTTTTATATTTCTTATAGTGAAGAAGCCCACATGAATTTATTTATAATTTAAGGTGACAAAAGTGAATAACTGATGAAACAAATAAAATAATTACAATTTAATTTATTGTATGTTGGTCAATTAGTTATTTAGCAATGTTAAAACCAATGTGAAGAGTACTGTGCCGTTCCTGTGTGAAGGCTTACTAATAGTATCTATATTGATTTGGAAATGAGTGAAACTAGAAACTATTGTACAAATTCCTTGTAAGGCATTTCTCAAAATATTGATGTCCTGACCTCATTTGTTTGAGAGTGTTACGAAATTGAATACAATTTATTTATTAATTTGACTGCAAAGAAGAAAGTGGGTTGTTTTATGCAGAATAATTGACACCTGAATGCCACGTAAACTGTGTTGAAAACAATTTTTTAACACCGTTAGGATCCTGCATCCGAGTTCACTTAATTATGCTGACATTACAATCTTGAGGTTACAGGAGAAAATACATTTCGTTGGGACTCATATTCACTGATATATCTCAAACAAAACTAGTTTTTGTTGCAAAGACAATAAAGAAATGATATTTGATTTCGCGGGTTGTCGCAAGGATAGAATGTTGATATCAAACATTCGCCATTACACAAAAACACACAATTTAAAAATTTTCATGAGACATTTGAACATACGATGATATGGACATACTTCATCTGCCCCCTCTATTAACTCTTACACCGATGTTGAGTAGGCAGCCGATAATACATAACACATTTCTGAGAACATATGAGCAGGTTATATGCTCATTAGAGTCTAGATCTTGCAAGGCTCTCTCCACGCAAAAAGAATCATATAAGATGATGAAATGTGTTTTCGGCGAGGTTTCAGTGTATTCCAGATATTATAATATGACTTATTGCAGTTAAAACTTAGGCTTTAACTGGTAACCGTTACTAGATGATACCATGGGGTGTTGCAATGACAGGTGCAACTTTGTCCCTTTGGTTTGAAACGTCAATACAAGGAGGTATGTCTATGATCGAATGTTCTGATTGCATTGAATTTATTATGAAGAGGGAGAATTTTTACTTAATTATCAAATATCAAATATGTTTTCGCGTGTTTATAACCACAGTGTCAGCTTTGAACACATAGTTTGCAGTATTTCCAGCACTGAGTTTTGGGGGTTCAATGTGAGGACGTATTTGCATCTTGAAAGTTAAAAATGAAGTTTAGTTTCTGGCTATACAAAGTCTGTTCTTTGGGCCTAAAGACTTTATCATTTGCTTGATTAGTGAATTTGAGGCTAGTTCGACGTTATACATAAAAGCCACTTTCGTTCATTATATGTAAAGAAATGATTCGTTTTGCCTCAGCATAGTGGCCTTCTAAAAGTGAGTTTCTAAACGCATCCTGACAAATCCTAAGACCCTGATTGTGAATCTCATCAAGATCGGGGGGTTAACATAGCACCAAAGTCAACTTCAGGTTTTACTATTCATTCGTATATCGGGAACAAGACCTTAAAATCTGCTACCCAATCTGAGCTTGCTACGATTCGTATTAAACCAAAGGCTTTTTGACATTTGTCTCTGATGTATCTAATATGCTGAAAGAAAGTTAGTCTGCGGTCGAAAAAAAGACCTAAAAATTTGGATTCCAGAATAATAAGAAAAAGATAATACTCAGCACGGGGCGCTGGGTCATCATGAATTCTATGTATTCGACAGAGATGCATGCAAACAGTTTCAAATTTAAAAAGTTTAAACCGATTTTCTCTGAATTCATGCACTCTTTACAAGCGTATCTTTGTTTTGTCGTTTGATAGCATCCATACTCACTGATCTATGACAGATCAAAAAGTTTTCAACATATAACGAACACTCAGTCTCTGGATTAAGGTATTTCCAGCTAGTGTCAATTTGGATCTTACGTCTGACAATATGCATGTTTGATGTAAATCTATCTCATGAGGATACCTTTAAGAAAAGGTCCTGCTTAAAAAGCTCTGAAATTTGTATCTTCCCAAAAATGGAGATACAATTAGGCTGTTAGGCCAAGGTTGAAAAGGTCAAACTTCCATGATGTGTTTCTCAAGGTCGAAAAATACGGTGTATGAATCCACACTGAACGTCTGGTAATATTTTGCTGGTTTCGAGATACCAGATTAGTCCATATGAATTTTCAAACACAGCTTGTTAATAATGTGGGTGATAGTGGGAAGGGTTTGTATGGTTCTTTCCAGGTTTGGATACTGCTATCACTGTTGCTTCTCACCCAACTTGCTGGAAGTCACCAGTTTCCCAGATTGTGTTGAAAAAGTTTCGTTGTATTTAAGTAATATGCCAGATTTCAAAAGCTGATAGAGGATATCATTTGATCTGGATGAAATATTATGAGCTTCATCAAGAGAGTCTTGTAAGTCTCCAAGAGTGGAAGCTTTGTTATACTCTCCGGCATTGACAGCTTGTGAAGTTAGAGTACCCTTTTCTTTCAGGTTTATGACAGCGGAAGTTTTCAGAACACTTCTCTTGTAAGAAGTTTCTCGAGAATGATTTGGTCAAAGTATTTGAGAGTTCAAGTTGTGACCATTTCATTAAATCTTCTTCATTAACTGGTTTTGCCAATACCATTTCGTATCATACTGATTTATTAGAGGAGTAAGAGTTCCGCTTAATTTGTATGATCCGCACATTTCCTTTTGCTCTCTCTAATAGTGCGACGAGATTTGATTTCTTATATATGGTATTTATTCAGTTTGTCAGTTGTTGCATTGAAATATGTAGTTACAATTAAGAAAAGATGAAATTTGTGGTAGAGTGTCAGTATATATACCATTAGTCATCGTAGGAAATAGATGCAATGAATCCAATACGTTCTAAAAATGATCATATTCCAAATCTGATTCGTAGAGGAAGTAAAACGTATCCCGATCTGACTTATTGACTTTCCATCCTTGATTGAAGCCTAGAGAATTGGGAATATATCTTCTTAAGTCTGTTGGAAAGTGGTCACAACTAGTTTGTGACCAACATTCCAAGTGAAGTCAAGTACAAGAGACAAATATGACCCTGTGGAAGGATGCATGCAAATAACCGTCTTACCAATAAAAAACAAATATTTTATTTTGAAACAGTCTTTAATTTTCATCCCTCTCTAGTTGATATTTGTGTAGCCCCAACATATATCGTGGCCATTAAAGTAGCCAAGTTAAGCAAACGGTATTGGGATCTGTTTAATAAGATAGTCACAATCAGATTGATCGAATAGACTGGTTGAAGGGAGATGAATTGAGCAAAGGAGATATAGTGAAAGAGTTTTAATGTGGATGCACGAATGACTATATCTGATCGAACAGTATCGAGATTAATCTGCTTTATATATTTTGGTATTATGATAGACACTCCTCCTGAAATCTCATCAGCATTCTTTTAATAGCTGATATATGCTAGGACTCTTTAAGATTAAGTCTATATTTATTTTAAAAAATGCCTTTTGAAAGCAAATAATGAATTATATTCTGTAAATAGACGACTCATTTTATCAATATTCGTCTTTAATCCTCGGCGATTCCAATGCATTATAGTTTCAAACATATTTATGAAAGTGTTGAAAGGACAGAACGTCAAGAAGTATTACTGTTCATGCTATCTAGACCCAAACAACTATTGAAAGGCTTACTAAGATCATCAGATCCTTTCTGGGGCCTAGTAGCTCTTTAATCATCTATTTATTATCCTCTATGTATTTTGCTTAAATCATGCATCTGCGCTGGCGTCAAGGTCTGCTACACTTTTGCTGGGCCGGATCTAATCGGTTTCTCCATAATATAATCTAATATGTGCTTTTCATTGGTGGAAGTTTGATGGTTGTTCAATTGTAGTATTAGGATGCTTAATTGCTACAATGACAAGCTGATTATTGGAAATATCAACTTTGGTATCCGTTTTGTATAACTACTGGAACGAGTTTGGATTGCACCAAACTGTGATGTGATGCTTGTCTTGGTTCTTCCAGTATTTGTGGCAGGTTTCTTAAGCACTTTGGCCCCACTGGCGTTGAATTTACCAGTTGTATTAAATGACGATGTGGTTCACATAACATATCTGCGTTCAGGAATGCTCGTGCCTTTTGTCTGTTTCATTCTTTGGACTTCCTTCTTCTGTTTTATGCGTTTGATTTTCATCTCGAGTTCCACGTAGGGCAGTCTCTAAAGAATGATAAATGTTCTTCCAGGTAATTCTTCAGGAAGTTAGTGTTTGTGTGAGTCAAGTGGCCGTTACGGCGAATGTTGACTTGTTTTATTTCTGAGAGCTGGTATTTTTGAACATCTCAGCCTGACTGCAGCCATTAAAGTTTAAAGAACTGATACTACTCCTCAGGAGTTGAAAGGTTATGTAGAAGTATTATAAACTAAGAAAGGTAGATTTTGCGAATACACTTTGGATCTACACTCTACAATCAGTTGATAAGAACAAAGCTGTTTTACACTTCTTAGCACCTACAAGGGAACCATTAAGTGTTTTAGCTGCCATGAAAGTGATTTGTATTTCGTTCTCATCATTGAGTTCAGTAAAGATTAATCTTTTAGATTTTTCTTGATTCAGACGGGTTTCCTTATTTGAGTCGCTATTTGAAATATTCTTAAATGGTTCTTTTGTAACCATGTATCGTACTGCTGGTTTAAGATTTGGTTGATTTTCCCATATTTCAATATGACTATTTCATCACCCGTCTACATAATCCGAACCAAAGCCCGAGAAGGGTGCATAGATCTACGCCAATTTATTGCGTTCCTCATGTCATACAACACACAATGACATACTCCAGCAAGGAAGACACTTTCCTACATTGTCCTTTGACACCACCTTTAGGGACAGTGTTCTTAGTAAGGCAAGAAGAGCACAAACATTTGCTTTAATCACAATTGTGACCTTTAAACAGATTACAAATCAACTTGGCCCATCAGCTTGGTATGACTGGCCGAGTAATTAGACCGGGACCGAACCATCCATCCATTTGAACTAAATTAATGTGATGGATCGGAGTAGCAAGCATCGGCCTCTCCAGTTAACTGCCAGGATCTTTTCCTCCACAGACAAGGGTCTCAACCGTCGTTTAATGGATTGCACTCTTTTAGTCGCTTCTTACAACAGCAGGGGGGGGGGGGAAGAGCCATTTCTAGATCCCCGAAAGCCGAAGGGGTCCCAAATAAGCAGGCCAGTTCTTGTATTCGGCTTGATTGGTATCTAAATTGAATGTTAATCGAGTGGGAAGCAATTTTACAATACTGCTGATGTTCATAGTGCGAATTTATATAACTTCATTGGCATAATATTTAGTGTGGTAAAAATATATTTTATCTGGATTAAATTCATTGGTATGTCCTCAGCAAAACTAGCGTTTGTAGGAGAAAGGCAAAATGGTGAATGTACTTTGCAAATTTTTATTTCATATATTATTTGTCTCAAGCAAGAGATGAGCGGAAATTGTTATCACATGAATGCAGTAAAATCGCAATAAAATGCTTATTAAAGGTCTAACGTTGCATGCAAACCTGTAAACAAATCAGCTGACAAGGTATTAGATCTATTTAAAATGTAATTATATTTTAGATGGTAGCAGCTAATGCATATGAAAAACTCTCGTATGAAATACGAATTATTTACCATGCAAAGTGTATTCTCTGGGTTCCCAATTCTTCCCTAATATGTGTTGTTTGTTCTAAAAGGATACACGAAGTTCAACAATGTCAGGAACTGTGTAGACATTACCATATTTATTATAAGCAAAGCTTTAATATATAATATAATCATGAGATTTGGAAATTATTGGACAAAGAATACTTTATTTAATTATTATTAAATTATTATCGCTTTAAAAATATCATTTATTTGTGAGTTTTGGTCAGTCCGAGGATTCAGAAATTTGAAATCATTTAGATATAGAGATTACCTCATCCGTAAACTAGTATTTGTTCATATACCTGCCAACAGTGTAGGGATTGTGACTTTTAGAACACTTTTGTAGATAGAGGCACTAACTGGGCGAGACAGTGGAAAAAGGTGGTTATATGTTTAACGTATTTGGAGGTGCTAGGAATAGTCAATCAAAGAAACGGAGATAATGGAAAGAACCATTTAGATGGTCCGGTCGATCAAGAGTGATGTGTGTGAGCAATGAAAGATCACGTAATCTTTGCCAGGAAACACAAAGTGACTAATATCGTTTATATTCAATAAACCGTTTCGGTTCTTTTCGCTCTTCTGGGTCTCGTGTGTGTTGTAAATGTTCTTCTGAATGCGCTGCACAAGCTTTCAGTTCAGACTCTGCACGAACTGTTTTAACATTTTGGAACCGAGCCATTTAAATTATGTATAATCTGCAGCGTGATGATTTCAATTGTTTATTGTGTTTATATCTTTTTAATCCTGATTGATTTTGTCAGTCCTGGATTAGCTCTGTAAGCTACTTTTATTATACTAAATTTTATAACCTTAAAAATATTTTAATGCAGTTCGAAATTGACTCGGGCTTTGGCAGAGGTGAACTGAGCTGTACTGATGATCTTGCATTGGCGTTTACCATGGGATACACAAGCAATCTAAATTTGAAAGCGCCCGGCAGCAACATGCAATGCAAGAAGATGCTGATTGTGACGACTGTGGCAAGCAAAATATATGCACCACTTTGCGGATAAATAAAAACCACACACAACGGAGTACGTGATAAGGTTTGGGTCTAAAAGGCTTGCTTTGATAAAAGCTAACTTTCTGAACAAATTACCTGAAGCAGAGCACAAGGGCACGTGCATATTGATGCTCATGGCCTTAGGTACAAAACGTAATCGACATAATAAACGACTTGTAAGTAGGCTATCCGCCTCACGCAGCGATTACACCACCTCGCCACCGTTCTGAATGGTACACTAAATTTTTTCTGATGCCCTACTTTTAGGTAGTAGATGACGCACAATGGAAATAAGCACAAATCAGCGCTCAAGGAAGCGAGATGGAAGGGTTTCTGTGGTATGAATCCGCTTGCGGCCATGCACAAAGGCCCGACGTATGACCTCCGCAATTCAGCACAGGAGTGAGCCCTGCGTGAAGCGGCCGTTTGCAGCAAGGGACAAAGAACCTTAGTGCGCATTCGCGGAAATAGCAGAGAGACAGCCTCCCTATCTGCGAACGCACCCTGTTCTTGATGCGTTGCACAAACGGCCAGGCAGCTACTTGAAGGGAAAAAAGCAGCGAATATGAGTCATCTAATGTCGGCTCATTGCCGAAAAGCGTACGAGAATTGACTGACGAGATAATTGACTTAAAGCCAACCACGCCCGTCATGACGGTATGTGCTAGGTCAGCACGCACTTGCCACATGCGGATAAAATTTGTTTAGATTCAGTATACAGTGCGATCACCCTGACGAAGCGGATGCATTATCGTTCCTATACACCGTTGAACAGGCCGGATGTGAGAATATCGAGGAGCAGACTGCGTGCCTAACAGCACAATTGGAAAGGACAACTCATAGCAAACACTCAGCTGTCACGGTTGTTGTGGTTAATCCATACATTGTGGGGTAGACGATGCGGTTGAACACGCCATTGTAGCAATACTCGGCAAACTTGAAAACTACATCTGTATCAGAAGTTTCTAAGCCACAGTTTACATAAAAAACTCCAGACGGAGTGTCAGCCCGCTCAGTTGTGAATGACCTGAATAACGACAATGGCTGTTTCTAGTGGACAGTGCTGGCGGTGATATATTGGAACAAAACGTGTGCATACTTTCGAGCTATGTGAAGCAAGTTGTCTCAACGGGATTGATTTCCCGAGTTAAACTAATGCCATAAGCATAGCTAGGCTCACGATAGACAAGCTCCTCTATTAGCATAAACATCTTCTGTTGGTATGTGAAAAGCCCCGCTGCATGCACTCCAGTGTACTGTCCTTGCGTAAGCTCAGCGGGCAGCAGCGCTGTGTGCAGTGGCCAGCATGTGGTTATTTATCCGTTGCATAATGTGCAATATGTTGGCAAGCGAAAGCGAGAACACATTGTACTGCTAATTATCTCAGACAGCGGGCTGCCAGACAATAGCTTGTTCCTAGCAGCCAGCCACTGCAATTTAACATTAGGGATGTTAACTATTTTGAGAGCGGACACAGTATACACAATGTAAAATGTTCATTAATCCGGATGTATACACGTGCGCCGCTATGAGGCGCTGCTGGAGATGCACTATGATGATTGCCTAGGAATTATGCCGCAGTGCGTCGCCCTCCCGTACCAGGAACGAACAGCACGATGCTCAAGAACTGGCACAAACAGATGAGTACGTCAGTAGTGACATATACTGACTTGGAGGAGCTGAACAAGCTTTCCACTGTTCTCACTGGTAACACAAGAAAGACTGTCATCACAAACGAATTGCGACATATTTTACATCGTAATTTGTAGCGACACCAATGTGCTTGATCTGATGTATAACGGTGAGTTCGATTCGCTGCCAAGTAAGTGAAGCCCACCAAAGTGTCCAAGTGTAAAATATACAAAATCTTCGGAAGGTGGATATGATGCAGGGAAAGGAGAATAAAAAGAGCTCCAGACGGGTGCTAACCTGACCCATTTACGGACAAATGCTTGGAGATGACAGTGTGGCCAACCACGACCATCTCACCCAGAGCTGGAGTCGTGCAAATTGATGCTGCTCCCAATGTTCAGCACAACGATGATACCGGTGTTCTCTCATAACATATTTGGCATCGACGGTCTCTTCATTAAACATGCTGTTAATAATGCATAGAAAGCCAAGCTATGGGCCTTTACGTACCTAACAACATAGAAAAGTGTATGGCGATTGAGCTCAACCGGCTGCAGGCCATCAAACGCGTGCATTACCTTCAGCCAGAATCGACTAGCTCATAAAGCTGCTGCTGGCTGAGTTTCTGACTCACTCGGAAATGCATTTTGTTTAGTTGCCTTTGAATCATGCACATCGCATTTATCAGCTTTACTGCAACCATATTTCGCGACTTTGGCGAGGAATAGCATGCCGATCGGCTTCCAAAAATCTCTGACAACGTGCCAACGCAACAGCTTGCTTTTGGGCGTGTGGTTTCAGTGGGAGGAAATTGGTTGCTGGACATCGACCGTCTTGAGGGTGTTTATCTGTACGAAGATGTGGGTGGACGACGAGAAAAGCTTATACGAAAAGAAGCTGTTACCGAACAAGGCCTTCGCGAGCTAGCTCACTGGCACAGACATTTCAGCTAAGGACTGTGCCTACGCACAAGCGGTCTGAAACAGAGTCCGTTGCTACCTGTTTGGTGATTACCTTAACCTGTATCTCATCCTTGACGTGCTACAACTGTCAGCCGCATTCCAGTCCTAGCGCAACATGGCATTAGCAAAGGATAGCTCATCGCGGTCAAATACTACAGCAGTATGAGCACGAAGTCGCTGATAAAATATGCATGCTCTAAACTTGAGCTGCTTACGGATATCGGCCAGTGCCTGTTCAATAAGAAGGGATTAAGATCCGGCTTGTGGATTGGCAGCCGCCGTTAAGCGAAGGCAAACAACCCTTTATGTGCCGGCTTCGACCGAACAAACGGATTATCTGGCTGATGAATCAAGGAGAAGTATCATAAGAGACTGAAGGATGCGCATTCGGGCTAATCTGCTCACTTTTGTAACACTGGAAGTACTGAGGGGATGACTGGGTTGCTACCAGGCAGGCTACGTGAAAGACTTGTACAAAAGAAAAATACCTCGTTCACAACAGTAGCCTCCAGATATACCACAAGCTGGGCCTGCGCGCAGCAATCGCTCACGGCTTGCTGAATATCGAGTAGTCTAAGTGAATGTTCCGCAACACGCAGCTTAATACCATGCTGCGCGCCAAAGCCATGTCCGCTGTTAAGAAGGTCTTCTGTAAATACCCTATAAACTAAATGTTGTGTTCTGTTCGACCGCTTCCGCTGCCTGATCATCGAACTTGCGGTCATCACAAACTTTGACACGAACTTGGGGGCCGCTCTCAGCACCTAGCCATCGCTCAAGCTCTACCTACCTATTTTATTGGCGATGGCCATCCTAGAACTTGACAAGCGACTTTAAATAAAAAGTCCTGAAGTCGAGCATTGGCGCCAAGATCAAGGACGAGCTTAACGGGGTCAAGCTGGCTGAGTATGTAGACTTTAACACAAAAATGTACATGGCGACATGAAAACGAAAAAGCAATAAAAATGATCTGGCCAAATAATGGGCAAATTTTCCTGAAGAGCGTATGCATTTTATCATGGTCTAAGAGCTGCAACCAGCGAAACAGACAAGCTCCTATCAGTCCCTAACAGGACCGTAAGCCTCCGAATTCAGGGATAACGTAAGTACTGGTCAAGAACTGTCGCAACCTCTAAGCTGCCGTTTCTAGCAAGACAGGATTTTAAAATGTTACAAACGAAATTAATCAGACGCCACACGTTGCTGGCAGCAAAACAATGCACCAGCAGCCACGATTTTTAACTGACGAGCAGACGCAAACACAACACCTGCGGCTACCACACTAAAACCACAAGGAGGAGGAAGAGAATCAACGAGTAGCTCCGCTGCTAACAAAGGAGTTCACAGATGGTCAAGAAGTTAACAACAACGGCAAAGAAGAGACAAAAATAGCAGCCAAAGGCACGTACCCAGGTAAGCAATGAAGAGAACTGCGAGTAAACCAGCAGAAAATGAAAAGCATTGAATGAAACAGCTGGATGAAGGAGGAATTGTTTGGCAAAAGGCGAGAAATTAATAAGCTGCTTGCTCGCTGAACTCAGTCATCCGCTAGGGGGCGGGATGCTAGTAGTTGCTATCAGCTTTTATCGGTTCCAGGAAGCCTTACCTTTCGCAAGAAGGAATAGATGCAGAAAGCCATCGTGACCTTGGACGGCCTTTTTTTCCAGTCAGAAAGATAGTTAGCGGGCGAGAAGTGAGATCAATCATAGGAGAGGAAACCTTCGCCATTGCGAGTAGCAGCCCCATGCGGGGCTGATCTTCTAAGCGAGAGAAGGCCGCGTGCCTTAAGGTGACGACACACGAAGCCCAGAAAACCAATAGCATGGCAACCTTCCGTTCCCCTACCTTGTAGGAGAGAGCCTTAAGACCTTCTGCAAAACTTTATATAGACCTGTCTAAACCAGACATACGTGATGTTTTGCATTAAAATATAGTCAACAATATAAAATAATTATAAAATATATAAATAATTGGCGTACATGCTAGCAGGTGGCAGCGCTAATCCAGGGCTCACATAAGCCCCGAAAATTGTTAGCAAACCAAGCTTTACAAAGATATAAGTAAATGAAAGCGATAAAAACACCATGCCATACGTTATGCAGGAAACTGTTGAAGAAAGTACTTTCAGAATCTGCACTGTAAGCTTGTGCAACGCCTAACGAGGACTATTTGCAACATGCAGGAGGGCAGGATGAGCGAAGATAACCAAACACTACTGGGCTGCCAATACGGCGTTTCCCCATATCCCCTTTGTAGGAGCGAGTATTCCAAGAATTGCCGCGAAGTTATTGATCTGCTCTGCAAAATTCGAGGAATGGAAGGGCATATTATATTACAAATGACGAGACGACCTACAAAAGCGATAGAGTTCTGGTCGCTATCCGACGCCCTCTCTTATCGCAGTTGCAGCAACATTATCAAGATACCAAAATAAGTAACGTCATCTAAAACTAGTTTTAAAGATGAATGATGTCTAGTTTCGACCTAAATTGCGTGGTTAACAATTGTACACTGTTGTTGGGTCACATGTGTTGAACTGATGCAGCATTTCATAGTTATGCAAACGAAAAATGAAATTTCCTTCCGAGCTCAATCTTTGGAAATAGCACAAAAAATAGCATTTATCCCCATTGCAATGAAATATTGGTATTTAAATTCTTGAGCAAAGAAATCCACACAAATTGCCAATAATATACAGTATAAGAGGTAAATACACACAACTGCATCCAAATATGTATGAATGGGTTTTCAATACGAGGGTCTGTTTGAACTTTAAAATGTCGATATATTATAATTTATCGTTATTTATAATTTGAAATCATGGCAGTGGCAAACTCAATAATTTGAAAGGAGGATATTGTTTTACTTGTGGTCATCCATATAAATATTCATTATAAATTGTTCACTTACTTTAATTGGGACATGTTTTCACTGAAAAGAAAAACATAACTCCATACATTCATATTTACGCCTGAGCACATAGCAATATATTGCCATTGCATACTCTTCATGAATAAAAGTATTTAAAACATGGACTCAGTAGATAGATGTCAAAGCATCGAAAAATATTTTCCTTTCTTACACTTTTTGTGGCACTTTTCGAACATGAAAAAAAATGCGTAAATTGTAGATATAAATTGGAAATAAAATTTCAAAGAGAATGAAATATATTTTGGTATCGAATCTCAGCGCTCTAAGCTCGTGATCAGAACGTAAAAGTTCGAAGAAACATGAAACTAAAAATATATTAAAGTCAGATCCAAGAAAAGTAACAAAACGATATAATCCGATTAACAAAATTGATTGAATAACTTCAATGATTCTAAGTAAAATACAACTGTGATGAGCTGCTCAATAACGTAGATGTCAGGAAGAAGAAAAATATAGGATTAATTTATATTAGCTATTAAACTGACATGCTTCAAGCTGAGTATTATTTATGTTTTAAAACGTTGTTATTACTGAGTTTGATAGTTTTCAAATTTTAATTTTATTGCAAATACGATAATTTGAAGCAAGGGCTTTGTTCCGCTTGACGTCATCCAGATAAATATATGTTCATTGTAAGTTATCTATAAATATCACACAAATCTCGACTAGGCGAAGCATTTGCTGAAAACATGTCATAAGTACATAAAGTGGAATCCAAGACAGAGCGCATAATACTATATGACGGTTACAGAGCTGTCCTATCTAATCCTGTTTGAAATATAGATTGGGTAGAAAATAAAGCACATAAAATCTTTCATGAATAAATGTCTTTAATCAAGCAACGTTTCCTATCTCCACATTATAAGCTCACAATTGGAAGATGGAAATATGTTAAAATTGGAGAAGCATTCTTTGAAATAAACATATTTTTAAAGACATATTCTATAAAAAAAATTGAATATCATCCGGATAACAATAACTGAAAGTGATCAACTGGTAAGAAGATAGAGTAACATTGCATTAAAGCAAACACACATAAAAATAAAATAATTTAAGAAATGATATTAAGGAATATTTTTGCTCTCTATTGAGTGTTTGACATTATATTAAAGAATATCCTTTTACATTTGAAACTGACACAACACGTAGCGAGGACGATAAAAAGATGGATATTCCATAAGTGATGGGGTTAAAAAATAATAATCTTTAAGATATACGTATAAAGAAGTAAGCTACAAATAGAAAAAAGTTATAAGTCAGTTGCATATAAACATA
Organism: Megalonaias nervosa; assembly: GCA_016617855.1. Classification (NCBI taxonomy): domain Eukaryota; kingdom Metazoa; phylum Mollusca; class Bivalvia; order Unionida; family Unionidae; genus Megalonaias; species Megalonaias nervosa. Next base: position 11,469 of record JAECUM010022322.1, on the reverse strand, counting down.
CAATGATCCTATTAGTTACCAGTATTTAACATATGTTAGGTAATACACTAATATTTTGCAATGGTCTTTGAAGGGGTCCTGTCTATACAAAAGCGCACAAAAGAGCCAAGTCTATTGAAAAACACAAAATGGGCACTATCTGTACTAAAATGCACAAACTTTGGGATGCTTCGCATAATATACTTGAGATATAATGATTTATATATAGTACGTCTACAAAATGCAAGAGACGCTATACCTCTTTAAGATTTTTAAATTAAACAATGTAGTTAAAACGATGGTAACAATGTTTATGTAACAACGGTGTCATGCCCCCAATTGAAGATTGCATTGAAGTGTTCAAGTTTCTTTTAGTTACCCAGCTACCAGGTACAGTGAAACGAAAAGGCAGACATAATTACAAGGAATTCTTTGGTGATTCGTGATATAATTACTGCTATGTCAAATTATTACACCAAATATTTACTTTCATGTTCTTCCACGTATCTTCTTTTTCGTCAACATATATAATGAAACTATCAATAATTCTGACCGACTCGAATAACAACTGTAGCCTAAACGTTTTGGCTAGTGCAATATCTTCGCCATTCGGATAATGAGTAACGTTGCAAAGACATCCACGACGTTAGGAGAATACTATTTGCATTATGGTGGAAAGAATGTTGCAACAGCAAAAATGCAAAAAGGATGAAAAAATACGAAGAATTACAAATCAACTGAAGAGACAGGTACATCTGTTTGTGATGTAGCGTTATTAAAAGAATTCCATAACACTAACGGATCGAAAATTATAATCAATTCAAAATATGCGAGTAAAGTTCTAGCATCTCCACCCTCTGTTCCCTGGTGTGGGTCCTGGCCTGAAATGTTTTTTGTCAAAATGTCCCCAAAATGTTGCACTTATTCAGTTTTGAAACGTCGAACAAGAAACATACATATATATGAATATTGACTTGAGAACACTAAATTACATCGCCCTTATATTGTCTAGTAGTGATTTAATTATTTTAGATATGTATTGGAATGCACACAACCATTGTAAAGTATCTTTCAGGTGGAAATTATATTAGTCAAAGGCAAGATAAATTAACCTACCTTAACTCTTTAATCTCTCGGATGGTATCACTACAAGATAAAATATAATCATTTTTAGAAAAATATTGAAATAAGAAACCATGTTTAGAAAAATATTGAAATAAGAAACTCAGGATTGACACAAGGAAGAAAATTGGATGCATATGGGTATGAACATGAATACATCTAAATACAGTACTAGCTTAGTTAAGTAAATATTGACTTTTGTTTTTTAAATATGTGCTGGATAGAATTAATTCATTTTAAAACAATGTGTCAAGAGACACATTTATAAGCCACTGGCAAAGAGCAATACTGTTTAATAAATTCTTTTTTTTATTTGCAATATAAATCTACCTACCTTAATTCTTTAATCTTTTGGATGGTCCCTCTGTGAGATAAAGCATACAAATGTTTAGGAAAATATTGAAGTGACGAAAGTTCTTTCCAATTACTTTCTCTCATCAGATATCAAAACAGTCACACATAAAATATTGTAATACTTGATTATATGGAAGTTATTTGCGCAGAATGGCACTGATATAATCAAACAGCTTAGAGCGTTGTAACTAGTTTCAATCAGAATTTGAACCCATACCACGTTCATTGCAAATATGTTGCGAATTTATGGTCTTAAACTATGTAACAGTTGTTGCTGTTGTTTTGGGTTTAACGCCATTTCTCAGAGCAAGATAGGCTATCATATCAACCAATATATTTGGAGGAGAAAGAATGTAGGAAACCCCGGGTAAGAACCACCGATCCTACTACTGATAGTTTTCTGGCATGCCCACATTGGTTGAGTCTAAAACTCGAACCCACGCTGGCAGAGGTGATTCGGCAGTGATCGGTAAAGGTGAGCGCTTTAGTCCACACTGCCACCCGGGGCCCTAAGCTATTTGACAGAAAGGAAAAGGATTCATCAATTTGAATAAAAATCACCAAACAATTTATTTAAATAGAATACAAAATGAATATAAAAGAGATGCTTATGTTATTGTGAATTAAATTCCAAATAGTCATTAAAGTTCTATCACAAGTCCAAAAGTTTAGAATATTTGGAATGAATTCCTATAATACTGACTGTGTAATAGAGAATGTCTTTTAGTGTGTCCTAAATAATCTCAAAGTAGTATTCAAATCCAAAAGGTCAAAGAGCACTGTGCAATTCAATTAATAATTAAATAAATAATTCCTCTGATATTATATCTGAACACAGCTGTAAGTGATTCTAATGACTGATCATAAAAGATTAATGACAAATATGTTCAACAAACCTCCATATATACATACCTCACTTGAGCTGCGACACAATAGATTTCCCGAAAAAGAAGTAATGGAACATTTCAGTTACCCTTAAGTATGGTTAGACATTGAACCTAAATTTTAATAAGCATATTGTTTACCACTTATAATCATGAAAGCATCAGGTAGGCCAAGCATGCCATTAGTCAGGTAGGAAACAATTCTGCCATAATTCACAGACACACGTCAGGCATACAGTATAAATTCAATATACATAACAAACATTATTTTCTTTTCTTGTCTGCTCCTCGTTCTATAGCATATAATATTCTAGATTTAGAAAACCTCAATGAAAGGTGATAAATGAATATTAAATATATATATCTCGGAAGAATATCCCGGCATGTTTCTCGTTCTAGGGTCTCATTCTCATGCTATCATTGCTTTTATCTGTTTACCTTAGATTATGCAAAGTATGAGGTTAAACCAAAGGCAAAATAGCCAGGGTAGTGTGTAGACCGTTCAGGCTACGTTCGTGTTGGCATCCTTGTTGTTTAAAGCATAGTGACAGAAAGCTCGCCAGTTCAGTGCAAATTGAACCTAGTCTAGCTTTCATTTCTAAAAATATTAATTTTGTTCGTTTTCTTTGATGGGGCTAATTTCCATGAAGAACTACTTTTGTCTGGCATAAAGCTTTCTATTTCTGTCCAGCTCCGTTCAAATGATGTGAAGTTACTCCATACTTGTAGTAACAAATGCTACATGGAATAGTAGAAGAGATACAAAGAAACTACTTTCGTCTAACATTACAGCAAGCGATATAGTCAATGGCTTTAAATATTCGATAATGCAACACGTAAGGAGAATGCGTTGCATCTTTCTCCTCCTTTGTGGTAATAAGAAAAGAATGATGCTGAAAGGATGTACTATCTATCATTATCTCCATGCCTCATATTATAAGATTCAGAGAAGCAGCCAAGCGCCTATGTTTAAAAGCCGATCCCTGATATTTCCATTTATAAGTATAAAATACATGTATATAACATTCAACTGCATGACAATCAACTGTTTTTGCACACCGTTTTGTGCAACTATTTCGGGCCAAAATGCTATGACTTTCTTAGGACCGAAATGTAAAGCACCTCCTGCTTCATGTCCGTGAAATAAACATGTTTCTCTCCAACATGACTACAAACAAAAGTTATGATACATGGATGCTATGACTGCTTCTTGAGATCGACTTCGTTGCGTAATGTTGCTCAACTTATTTGATCAAAACAAACTCCGACTCATAATAGTCGAATTTTAATTTATGTTTTACAACGTTTATGGATGTATGTTTACATATACTTTCATTTATGAAATTTGATACCAAAATGTCAGTGATGGTGTTAGTTCATGATGGTTAGCGTGAATATCCAATAAAATTGAAACTTTTTTTATAACACAAACTCATATCGCTAATTATATAAAATATTTCCACATTTAGGTTATTCTGTAGAAAGGCGAAGTCAGTAAACCTCGACCAAGCAAATATTATCATTAATAAATCAAAGTTCTTGCCGTCACATTTATTGGCATACATATATGAATAGTACGTTTTTAATATCTAAAGGTTATTAGGATCTCATTTATTCCTACTATTGTAGAATTTAGCAATGAAACGTCATTTAATCTGCTGTGCAAGACTTAACTTTTGTAATGGTATATTAATACACTTTACAGTGTTACTATTATTATGATTTATCGTGTCCAGTGCATGCCCCACCATTTAACAGCGTCATCATCAGCAGGGGCAGGGCCTTCAGTCCACAGGGAACTTTGACAGTGGACTGTTGTTCACAAGGTGTGGCATGGTCTTCACATCTCCACAGCTACAAGATGAGTCAGTGGCCTTGCCCCATCGTACAAGGTTAACTGCACAACGACCCTGACATGTCCGGAAACGGTTCAGCGTGGTCCACAGATGTCTTGGAAGGCTGAAGCCAGGAGGCAGCTTCGAGAAATTGGTTTACAGCATCTGTTGAAGACCACTCATCAGTCCATTCCGAAATACTGTCATATCCTCCGACAACGGATCTAACCAGATTGGATGTCTCTAAGCCAAGCAGACTGCTGGATGTGAAGTTATATCCATGTACAATGGACGTTTCTCACTAACAGAGACCTTAGACAACAGTTTTGTTGTTGCTTTCTGGCTGTGGGGAAGGAATGCTGCAGAGTACCGGCAGCCATTGTAACGGAGTTGGAAGTAGTGTTCCAGAAATTATGCGCATTGTTGTATTGAGCTGGACGTCAGTTAATTTGGTATAAGACGATCGAGACCAGGCAGGAGCGCAATACTCGCTTGTCGAGTAACAGAGGGCCAGTGCTGATGTCTTGAGTGTATGAGCACTAGAGCTCCAGGTTGAGCCAGCCAATTTGCGTGGTAGGTTGTTTCGAGTGCTCAGTTTTGCTGCAGTTTTCTTCAGGTGGCTGTAAAATGTCAGTGATCTTTCTAAAGTAACACCAAGCTATGTTGGTATCGGGTTGTGCTTTATGTGCTGCCCATTGTTGAGGATACAAAGTTCACTGTTAGCATTTTGCATTGTTACGGTATTTACAGTGTTGATACACCGGATTAAAATATAAGATGCATGTGTTTCGTGTTAATTTTGTGAATAAATGTGTATTCTTCTAACACTGCGTTAACTTAAAAGAAATTATAGGATTAAACTCAGAATGGGATATTTAAACATGTCAATTGTTTTTGCTTTTTGAGAATTTTTTGCGTTCAGTTTTATCACAAGTATTATAATTCAGAAGAACATAACATTTTAGAAAGAGAATGACATTATATAGTGCTAATTTTCTTCAGTTGAGCGAGTACTTTCAATGCATTTACGAACATAGGTTTCTGCTAATTTTACAAAATGTGTAAACAAAATCGGTTTCTAAGGTTGTGTGTTTTATTACCATGGTTACTTAAGAGGAGGTTAGCATTAATCGTCCAGGTAAAATATTGCGACTGACTTGTTTAAGCAGAATACAAATTAGAAAAAAAATGTAACCGAATAGCATGTGCACAAACACATTTTGTACTGTGCTTATTATGTACTTATATAACATTGTGAACTCCTCGAGACACTAATATTTGTATAATCATTTGATGGTTTTTATTTGAGTTATGACCATATGAACCTTGTGTACGTCTTTCACCTCTGACCTCAATATTTTTGCCCTTATAAAGACAGACAGTTAAATTCGCGTTTGTCCTTCGTGGTTCCGTAAAGGGTTTGATGAAGTATGAATAACAGTTTCTACTTGCACATCATAAGCAGATTTTCAGGATAATAACAGGTTGATTATATTGTTACAGTCTGCACCGCAAGACCTAAATTAGGAAGGTGCATACATTTACAAAGTAAGTTTGGTTTTCAAAAGGCTATAAATGTTGATCGATGAACTTCTTTTCAAAATCTTTGTTTTGGGAGCGCAAGATTATAATATTATAATGAATTCAGCTTTTAAAGTGCTTTGTAATGCAGTCAATCCTAAATTAGTTATGAGCCCCCAAACGGAAGAAGATCTGCACCAGTGCCGTAATTAAGAAACATTTAGAAAACAAATCAAAAATATACTAGTGCTTTTCTTAAGCTAAGCCTTAAAATGCAGAGTAGAGGGGGTTCTTTAACCGCTGGATATATTCTGCTCTTTTCTGATGTTACGTAATCTTGGTGTATTATTATCCATATATGTTGCTTATTCTGGAGTGTGGCGTTTCCAAAACTTCAGCGTTTTTGGAATATTATTTGAGTGCTTCATATTTGTCAATACACGTCCTTTATGTCAAAACTGTTTAACAGCATTTGAAACAATCGAGATTTTGACATGGAGTAACACATATTAAATTCATGTCCACATTTTATATTCGTGTACATTAAACTCAAGAAAATACAGGCAATGCAAATGTGTTATCATTGTGGTGGTCTTTGTTCACTTACAATACTGACATCACAGGGTTTTCAGTGTACCAAATTAACCGAAACACGAAGGAGCCTGATGTTTATATGTCCGTTCTGAATGTCACAGTATACATATGTGCATTGCAACCCGTCAAAGCTATGTATCAATATCTATGCACATGCATTGGACATGGAATAACTATAAGGTGCTGGGTGTAATTTCCAAACAAGAAATAAAACCATACTTAAGCATAATACGCAACTCTCAAGGTTTGAGAACGGCTGACTTAAAGAATAATCGCAAATGTTCAACCAGTGAAACCGTACTAATCATGAAAGACTGTTCAACGCTTCACTCTTAGCTTTATTACGTACCGTAATTCCTTCAGTGCGTTCCTGAAAAAAGTAGATAAATTTTAGTAATAAGCATTTTTCATGCCAAATATTACTCCTCTGTAAAAATATATAACCAGTTTAAAACGTTAATTACACGAATTAACACAACATAACCAAACAAAGAAATAACTTAGTACTTTACAAAAGTATTCTGGGGCATCATTAATTGCTTAAAATATTAACAACTTATTAAATGTTAAATCATATTTGGTGAGAAATGTAATAATACGTTCACCATTTATATTATCAACATTAATATATATATATATATATATATATATATCATGTTCAATAATACATAAAAACAAGCTGTTTGGCAGTGTTAAATACTGTTGTAACATCTCCTTATTATGGATATTACCACTTTGATGATGAATCCGATATGACTGATTATGCACTGAAAAATGAAGTAGTAACTCATTCTTCAATATGATTAAAGAGAAGAAAATCTATTGATATACTGGTGAGCCTCAAAAAAAAAAAAAATATCACCAAGCACTATACGTTTTATTACAACAAAAGTTCTGGGACAAAGAAATTCAGTGGAAATTTTTTTCTGGAATTCTAAATGGAAACATTATAAACTGTGATTCAATTGAGGATCTGTTACCATCAGTACAACGACCTATCTGACGTCATCACCTCCATATTGGAATTTCATAGAGATTCGAACCTAGATTTGATTAGAACTGATTAGTGATAGGACTTATATTTTTCAACTTTCAGGGCCGTCATTTGTTACTAGGCAACGACCTAGCTGGAGAAAAGGTTGTGGGTAATCCACTTGTAACTGACAAGCCTTCTTTGGATCAGAAAGTTGATCCAATTAAAAAAGATTACCCTGATTTATACCCAGCTTGTGCAGTTACTAGAGCTGTGGCAAAGAAAGCTCTTGAGAATGATTTTGATAAGGAAAATATTCTTTTAGCTGACACATGTATTGGTCAGGCTTTTGATGAGGTCACTATCACTCCTAATTTGGATCAATTAAAATGTATTGATCACAGTGATCCTCTTTTAACTACTCATTCTCTTTTAATCTAATCAGGGTGACAAACGACAATCACTTGTCGTCGAACAGGAAAAAGATCCTGAGATCTCCTGTTTGTTTCAAAGGGTCATTAGTGAAACTGAAGACACTGACGTACCTGTCTGTTATTTCATTAAAACTGGAATTCTTATGAGAAAATGAAGACCTCCCGAGGTACCTGCTGGTGATGAGTGGTCAGTGAACTATCAGATTGTAGTTCCAAACTCTTACAGACAGGAAATATTTAGTTCGGCCCATGAAACTCCTCTTGCTGGTCATTTAGGAATAAATAAAACTTATCACAAGATCTTGACTCTCTTTTATTGGCGAAAAATCAAAAGTGGTGTTTGTAAATTTTGTAGATCTTGTCATACTTGTCAAATGGTAGGAAAACCCAATCAGAAGATACCTAAGGCTCATCTGCAACCTATTCCTGCAATTGACGAACCATTTTGTAGAATTATGGTAGATTGTGTTGATCCCTTTCCTAAGACCAAGTAAGACAACCAATATTTGTTGACCATTATGTGTGCGTCAACAATATTCCCAGAGGCAATTCCTTTGAGGAATATTTAAACAAAAGCCATAGTAAAAGTTTTGATAAAGTGTTTTACTCAATATCGCCTTCCTAAATCTGTCCAATCGGGTCAAAAGTCAAAGTTTATGTCTGGAATTTTCCAGTTTGTTATGCTTGAATTTGGCAATCAGCAATTCAAGTCAAAAGTGACATTATGGTTTCGCAGAACTTCAATGGAGAGAAATTTTGAGTTTTGTAATAGAGTTCATTCTGTCTTGCTCATTTTTCAAAATTTTCTTCAATTTAGATTTTACGGCCCTTATAAAGGAAAGAAGAAAATGAATGAGTTAAATTATAATAATAGTACTCTGAGCTAAAGAAATTAATGGAGTACTAGTATATTGAAAGAGATAACTAGGTAAATTATGCAATTAATTTAGTTGTACCTGTCCCGCCAACTGAGTATTTAAGTGAAAAAATTCAATTGGACTCTGTTGATCTTGGAGCAAAAACTTTTCGGAATTGGGAAATTTTGAAAAATCTGGACCAGAAACTTTTATATTTGCAAAAGCAAGAAAAGAATGAACTGAAACAGTTATTGTTCGAATATGAGCACTTCTTTCCATCTTTTCCTACGAGGACAAACAAAAATTTTCATAACGTTGAAATTGTAGATTCAAAACCTGTGAAACAACACCCATACAGGATGAACCCTCTCAAACAGTAATACTTGAAAAAGGAAATTCATTATTTGCTGTAGAATGATTGCATAGAGCCCAGTAAAAGTGATTGGAATTCACCATGTAAACTTGTTCCGAAATCGGATAAAACTTTCCGTATGTGCACTGATTATAGGAAGGTGAACAGTGTGACAAAAACAGATACATTTCCATTACGAGGAATCAATGACTGTATTTATAAATTTGGAAATGCCAAGAATGTCACCAAATTTGACCTTCTGAAAGGATTTTGGCAAATTCCACTAATGGAAAGAGCAAATGAAATTTCGGCATTTCTGACTTCAGATGGACTCTATCAATATAAGGTAATGCCGTTCGGGACGAAGGGTTCGCCAAGTACCTTTCAACGCTTGATGAATATGATTACCTCTGGTCTAGAAAAATATGACGCTTACATCGATGATGTCATCATCTACAACGACACCTGGAAAGAATATCTAGCCACGAGTCGGAAATTCTTCGAGAGACTGACTGATCCAAATTTGACAATCAATTTATCTAAAAGTGGGTTCTGCCGTGCTTGTGTAACCTTTCTAGGACATATTGCGGGACAAGGTCAAGTTAAACCTATAGATGCGAAGGTCAAGGCTCTGATTTCCCTTGTTCTGTCTGTAAAAAGCAACTGATGCGAGTTTTCGGTATGGCCGGATACTATCGAAAGTTTTGTTCCAATTTTTCTGATATTGCTGAACCTCTGACAAACTAGTTAAGTAAGAAAAACAAGTTTCTTTGGACTGAAAAATGTCAGGAGGCTTTTGATAGGTTATAAGCCATTCTCAAATGTGCGCTGGTTCTTACAGCTCCAAATTTCAATCAGTCTTTTAAATTGGCTGTTGATGCAAGTGATATTGGGGTTGGAGCAGAATTGATTCAAGAAGATAAAAATGGTATTGATCACCCAGTGTGCTAATTCTCTAAACAATTAAATAAGCACCAAAGAAATTACTCAACAATCGAGAAAGAATGCTTGGCTCTAATATTGACATTACATCGTTTTGAAGTTTACATTAGCTCAGCTCCTTCTCCGGTTGTTGTGCTTAGTGATCACAACCCTCTTACTTTCATCAACAAGATGATAAAGAAAAATCAAAGATTATTAAGGTTGAGTTTGCTTTTGCAAGAATATGATCTTTACAACAGGCACATCAACGGAAAAGACAATTTGGTTGCAGATGCACTTTCCCGTCTAGAAAACTATTATTTCATGTACACTTTGTATAATTCATAAGAATTTTCTGATGTAATTTTATCTTACCTCATGGATAATTTACATATGGTTAGAAGAACGCGTTATTATATAAATATTTATTTTGTGTATTTTTCTTTCGGGGGGAAGTGTTACGTATATGTAATTTAATTACTTGTGTGTTGGTTTTAAACTCTTTTTTATTTGTTTTTGTTTCATTACATTTTATTGTTATGATCATTTTCATTTGATTTGAATCTCTTTTCGGAAAATTATCTTAATCCGATTAGATTCTAACAGTTACTTCAGCACTATTTATAGCTCATTGACTTCGTAAACACTAAGCGGAAATGATTGGTTATTGCCAAGGTCATCTACAACCTACGTGTTAGTTTTGTTGTAAAAGGTTTTATTTGTAAACTCATTTCCAGGGTGAGAATCTGATTCTTAGGTTATCCCAGCTATGTGATAAATAGCATTTTTGTTATTGCGATGTTCAAATTGGTGGTCACGTCGCCTATCACGTGAGCTACCATGTGATCTAAAATCGAGGCTAAAAACAGTCAATTGGTTTTAAATTTATTCAGTCGTATGTTAAATACTGAGGGCTGAAGAGGTTTTATTGTTGAAGCCAGATTATTTTTGAAGTTCATATGTTTTTTGGAATTTAGTAATTTATTCTCTAGAAGACTAAACAAGTGTACTTTTTTTATAAAAAGTTCTGGGACAAAGAAATTCAGTGGAAATTTATTCTGGAATTCTAAACGGAAACATTATAAACTGCGATTAACTGACAAACTGTTACAATCAGTACAACGACCTAATCTGACGTCAACGCCTCCATATTGGAATATCATCGATATTGGAACCTGGATTCGATTAGAACTGTTTAGTGATAGGAATTATATATTTCAACTTTAGGATGAATGTTTGGATTATATTCACAAGCCGTAAGTCCAATTTCCTACTTTTACATTGTTTTCTAGGGAAATAAATTATTTTGTAAAATTTTACACAGCGTGTTGACTTCACTCTTTTCTTTTGTTACATTTGCACGAGCCTACACGTAACACACACATAAAAAATTACATACATACATACATACATACACACATACACACATACATACATACATACATACATACATACATACATACATACAATTTACTTAAATTCACAAATGAAAAGGTCAAGGGATGCAAACTGGTGTAAGCAAATTAAAGAAAACAGTAACATCACGACAGGAAGGACTAAACGTTGACTAGCGGCTAAACTAAGTGAAAATAAATTCCAATAAAACTAATACCCAATTCAGAAACTAGAATGAATCTTCTGAA
>JAECUM010022321.1:0-76819 GCA_016617855.1 Megalonaias nervosa | reverse complement strand
CTTCTCCGCAATACAATTGTTTTTGCTTGGGGCCCCGCGCTCATTGCTTGCTGCCTTGGGCCCCGCATGCTTCCTTGGACCCCGCACATCCTAGGGCCGGGCCTGATGGGCCTGTTTATTTAGCATAACTTGATCCAAATTAAAAATCAACTTTTAGGTGGAAGCATATATAGTACAAAAATTATGACCGTCAATATTGATAATATTCTCTGAATTATGAAGTGTTTACGTCTATACCACGGATCAGAATTTCAGTTAATATGTATATCACTTTTGCTGGTGAAACGTCTTGGCATCGGTGCTCGACCATGCCCTAAATGTGTTTTCAGGTGAAAATCGCGTTATCAGCTCTGCCGACCATGCGGATCTGTTCGCTGATATTATCTGGAGATTCGCCAACACAAAGTATATAGAAGCTATTCTTGAAGAAGTACCCGATAACGTGAACACCGTTGAGAATAAAGCTGACGAAGTAAACAGCGTTGAGGAAAGGATACAAAAGTCAATAAAATTATAACCAGGATTGAAGCGATTACAGTTTCTGATCCAGGCAAAGTAAAAATGTTTAATTGTGTATTGAATTTTTGCAATTAGACAATAATTTTGCTGTATATGCTAGTAAGCTTCCTTTGTTTCAACTAATGAGACTCACGCGAGAGCGTGTTATACGAAAACCAAGCTGTATGAGATGTATCATTCATTTGGGCGAGATAAAATGCAGATAAATATTTTCCACGAATGATATACCGACACATCAAGCACAAGGGAAAAATGGTTCCATACAGACGTTACACGCAAGTAGTGTAGGAGGGAGATATAGGGACAATGGGACTTCTGTGTTGAAAAAGTTGTTGTTGTTGTTGTTGTGGGACTTAACGCCATTTTTCAGCACACGATAGGCTATACATGGCGGACAGTATTAATGGTGGAGGAAGAAACCGGGAAATCCCCGGAAAGAACCACGAGAAGCTACTGGCAAGCTTTCGCACATATCCACATTCGCCGAATCCTAGACTCGAACCCACGCAGACAGATGTGTTGAAAAAGGGTCCCGGCACTATGGGGACAAGATTTATAGGGACAATGGGAATTACCATTACAGACATGGTCCCGGCACTATAGGGACAAAAGGCATTTGAACAGGGTGACGTCATGGTACTGGACACTGGGGATACAATGGCAACAATGTTGCAAGAGGCTGACCTCAATAGGTCGAAACAGTGTGGCAAGTGGATGACCTGAATACGCGTTACTCTAGGGACAATAGAGACATAGACAGAGACATAGACATATTACACAAACACAGATTTATGAACATAAATCTATCACACACAAAATCGACAAAATTGTTTTTTTAGGCAAGAGAGAATAGATATCTTTTCGTCGCAATGGATTGGCCCTGAAAAGGGCATTTGTTTTCTTTTTTTGTTAACACCACTCAGTTAACATAGAGGGTAGCGCACGGATCTTCTTCTCTTCCTCAAACTTCGTCTGACCTCTGGACCGTAGATTAAGACTCGCTTCAGACAGTCTTGTCTCTCCACATAGATTCTTCGTTTTCAAAGGGCTGTCTCGGTAATCTGGGTAATTGCCCATCATGATTTGACATACATGGGATAGTCCGGGTTGAACAGCATCAACGATAGGAGGGTGGATGATTCTACGTTAGTCCACATCTTGTGACGAGAACAGGTGAATGGGATGAGGTGAACCGCGGTTAAATAAAATTCACGTTATCATAGTGATATTACCAGTCTTGATTTTAACCTTTGGAGCTCAAAAGTGTTTTTGTTGTGACCAGTTTGAGTTGAATTTTTATTTTATTCAATTTAAAGTAATTTATTTTCCCCGGAAATTACTAGTGCTCATCGGAATTCTTGGACAAAGAACTTTATTGGAAATTATTCGGAATTCCAAACTAAAATACTATTCTTGATGATTCAACAAGGAACTGTTGACACATCAGGACAAAGCAGATCATCAAAGACGTCATCGCCTTCCATCTTGGAATTTCATCGGGATTCGAACTGTGATTCACTTATAATTTTTTATTGATAGGACTTATATTTATTGATTCTTGGATTAATTTTTGGATTTGATACATAAACCGTAAGTCCTTTTGTTTAATTTTACCATGGTTTTCTAGGGAAAAAAATTATTTTATTACATTTTACAAAGCTTGTTGGCATCACTCTTTTCTTTGTTACTTTTGTACGAGCCTAGGCACGTAACAAGGAAAACTGTGGGCTCGTCCTGGATATATGAATTTTGGCTACAATATTTCAGAAAATTGATTTTTGAAATTTAAATTCCCCTAGTTTTCAGACAATTTTTAAATCCCAAGTATCATTTCACATTTTGTTTGAAATTTTTAGTAAAATCGCGAGGTTTTCTTTACAATATCATCAAAAGTAGAAATATTTTTAAAATTTTACCCAGGAGTGGTTGGAAATTTTCAAAATGCAAGTACAGCTAAAAATGTTGGAATAAGAGATAAGACAAATTCAGTTTCAGATTGAAAAGATACAAATGGAAAGAGAATGGGAAGCAAGACAAATGCAGGTTCAGAATGAGAAAGATGAAAGTCAAATTGGGAAAGAAAAACTAGATAGGCTAATGCAAATGCAATTTGAGAAAGAAAAACAAGATAGGCAAATGCAAACGCAAAGAGAAAAGGAAGAAAAGGAATTTCAAATTCGCTTAAATTAATTAGAGCTGAGAAAGGGAAAATACTCCCCTACGTTTGATGTTTTAAGAAATATCAAGTTAGTACCCACTTTTCTGGAAAAAGAAGTAGACAGATAATTTCCTCATTTTGAAAAATTCCGGAAAATTTGAAATGGCCAAGGGAACATAGGACTCTGTTATTACAATGTGTACTTTACTGGCAAAGCTAGTCACTGTCACTAGAGCAGAGTGCTGACTATGATGTGGTTAAAGACTATATTTTGAAGGGTTATGATTTAGTCCCTGAGGCTTCTAGGCAAAAATTCAGGAATTCTAGAAAATCAACTGACCAGAACTATGTCGAATTTCCATGGGAACAAGCACAACAATTTGATAGGTGGCGCTCTTCTAGAACGATTAATAAAGATTACGAAAGTCTCAGACAACTCATATTACTTGAAGAGTTCAAGAACTGTGTCCATAGTGACATTAGGATTTATCTTGATGGGCATAAGATCGAAACCTTGGAAAATGCTGCTCGTGCTGCTCAGGAGTATTTCTTAACTCATAAAGTTCCTTTTGTAGGCAAGTCTTTCACTAAGCAGTCTTCTGGTACGAAGGTATTTCAGCCTAATACGAGCCCTTCTAAAACTCAGTCTGGCACAACTTTTAAAAAAACAAGCTTCTGATAAGCTTCAGAAAAAATCCTTGTCTCATCCTACGTGTACCTTTTGCAATAAGAAAGGACACGTTATTTCTGATTGCTTCAAACTGAAATATAAGCATCAGAATCAAGACAGACCTATCCCAAATGCTCTTATGTCTAAGAGGTCAAGATCACAGTCATGTATTGAAAGCAATACATTTGTTGGGTCTCAAAAACCCTAGTCTGATTTTATTATGGAGAATTATGAACCATTCATGTCGAAGGGTTCTATATCACTCTTGGGTGATTTGGTTAATCCTAGCCCTATTAAAATTTTTGGGGGATACAGGAGCTTCTCAGAGTCTTTCATCAGGTACTTTGCCTTTTTCTGAGAAGTCTTCTTCTAATGAGAGTGTTCTTATTCAGGGAGTAGAGTGAGGCTTTGTTAATGTTCCTCTCCATTCTGTAAATTTATCATCAGACTTAATTTCAGGACCTGTGACAGTCGGAATAGTGTTACTTTACCCGTTGAGGGCATTCATTTGTTACTAGGCAACGACCTATCTGGAGACAAGGTTGTGATTAATCCACTTGTAACTGACAAGCCTTCTTTGGATCAGATAGTTGATCCTATTGAAAAGAATTTCCTGATTTATACCCTGCTTGTGCAATTACTAGAGCTATGGCAAAGAAAGCTCTTGAAAATGATTTTGATAAGGAAAGTATTCCTTTAGCTGACACATCTATTGGTCAGGCTTTTGATGAGGTCACTTTCACTCCTTGTTTGGATCAATCAAAAGGTATTCATCACAGTGATCCTCTTTTAACTACTCTTTCTCTTTTTTCTAATCAGGGTGACAAACTTGTCGTCGAACAGGAAAAAGATCCTGAGACCTCCTATTTGTTTCAGAGGGCCATTAGTGAAACTGAAGCCAATGAAGTACCTGTCTGTTTTTTCATTAAAAATGGCATTCTTATGAAAATATAGAGACCTCCAGAGGTACCTGCTGGTGACGGGTGGTCAGTGAACTATCAAATTGTAGTTCCAAAATCTTACAGACAGGAAATACTTAGTCTGGCCCATGAAACTCCTCTGGCTGGTCATTTAGGGATTAATAAGACTTATCACAAGTTCTTGAACCACTTTATTTGCCAAAAATCACAAGTGAGGTTTGTAAATACTGTAGATCTTGTCATACTTGTCAAATTGTAGGAAAACCCAATCAGAAGATACCTAAGGCTCATCTACAACCTATTCCTGCATTTGAAGAACCATTTAGCAGAATAATGGTAGATTGTGTTGGTCCCTTACCTAAGAAAAAGTCAGGCAACCAATACTTGTTGACCATTATGTGTGCGTTAACTAGGTTCCCAGACGCAAGTCCTTTTGAGAAATATTAAAACTTAAACAACAGTAAAAGCTTTGATAAAGATTTTTACTCAATATGACCTTCCCAAATCTGTCATATCTGATCAAGGGTCAAATTTTATGTCTGGAATTTTCCAGCAAGTTATGTATGAATTAAGCCTTCAACAATATGCATGAATTAGGCATTCAACAATTCAAAACATCTGCCTATCACCCTTGGAGCCAAGGGGCTTTAGAAAGATTTCATCAGACTTTAAAAAATACTATTCAGTCATATTGTTTTGATACGGGTAAATATTGGGATGAAGGAATTCATTTACTTTTGTTTGCTGTTAGGTAGTCAGTTCAAGAATCTTTAGGATTCAGTCCCTTTGAATTAGATTTCGGACACACTGTGCGTGGACCATTGAAGTTGTTGAAAGAGAAACTTCTTTCTAATGAAGATACTGAACTTAACCTTCTCGATTATGTTTCCAATTTTAAGTATAAGTTCTTAAATGCTTGTGAGGTTGCAAGAGCGAATCTGCACCCTACTCAGTCAAAAATGAAATTAAGATATGATAAAAACTGAAAGGATAGGAGTTTTCAGCCTGGTGATAGAGTACTGGCTCTCTTGCCCATTCCACAAAATCCTCTTCAGGGCAAGTATTATGATCCGTACACGGTTGAACAGAAAGTAAATGATTTAAATTACGTCATAAATACTCCTGGGAGGCGAAAACAAAAACACCTTTGCCACATAAACATGTTAAAGGAGTATATTGAGGGAGATAGCCAAGTAAATCATGCAATTAATTTAGTTGTACCTGTCCCACTCACTGAGGATTTAAGTGAAGGAATTCAATCGGACACTATTGATTTTGGAGCAACAAATCTTCGGAATTCGGAAACTATGAATAATCTAGACCAGAAATGTTCGCATTTGCAACAACAAGAAAGGAATGAACTTAAACAGTTATTATTTGAACATGAGCACTTATTTCCAGATGTTCCTACGAGAACAAACAAATTTTTCATGTCGTTGAAATTTTAAATTCCAAACCTGTGAAACATCACCCATACAGGATGAGCCCTCTCAAACGGGAATACTTGAAAAAGGAAATTCAGTATTTCTTAGAGAATGATTTCATAGAGCCCAGTAAAAGTGACTGGAGTTCACCATGTATACTTGTTCCGAAACCAGATAAAACTTTCCGTGTCCACTGATTATAGGAAGGTGAACCGTGTGACTAAGAAAAATTCATTTCCATTACCAAGAATCGATGACTGCATTGACAAAATAGGAAATGCCAAGACGTCACCAAATTTGACCTTCCGAAGGATTTTGGCAAATTCCACTAACGGAAAGAGCAAAGGAAATTTCGGCATTCGTAACTCCAGATGGACTTTATCAATACAGAGTGATGTTGTTGTTTGGGATGAAGAGTTCGCCAAGTACCTTTCAACGTTTGATGAATATGATTACCTATAGTCAAGATAATTGTGATGCTTACATAGATGATGTCATCATCTATAACGACACCTGGGAAGAACATCTAGCAGCAACTTGGAAATTCTTTGACAGACTCACTGATGCAAATTTGACAATCAATTTATCCAAACTTGAGTTCTGCCGTGCTTGTGTAACATTTCTAGGACATATTATGGGATATGGACAAGTTAAACCTATGGATGCTAAGGTCAAGGCTATCTCTGATTTTCCTGTGCCTGTCAGTATAAAGCAACTGATGCTACTTTTAGGTATGGCTGGATAACATCGAAAATTTTGTTCCAATTTTTCTAATATTCCTGAACCCCTGACAAATTTATTGAGCAAGAAAAACAAGTTTCTTTGGACTGATAAATGTCTGGAGGCTTTTGACAAGTTAAAGGCCATACTTAAGATTGCACCAGTTTTTACAGCTCCAAATGTCAGTCAATCATTTAAACTATCTGTTGATGCAAGTGATGTTGGGGCTGCAGCAGTATTGATTCAAGGAAATAAGAATGATGTTGATCATCCAGAGTGCTATTTCTCTAAGAAATCAAATAAGCACCAAAGAAATTATTCAACAATCAGGAAGGAATGTTTGGCTTTGATATTGACATTACAGCATTTTGAAGTTTACACTAGTTCAGCTCCTTCTCCGATTGTTGTGTTTAGTGATCACAACCCCCTTACTTTCATCGACAAGATGAAAAACAAAAATATGAGATTATTAAGGTAGAGTTTGTTGTTACAGGAATATAATATTGACATCAGGCACATCAAGGAAAAAGATTATTTAAATGGAGTTTGAGTTGAAGTTTTATTTTATTCCATTTAATTGTAATTTATTTTCCTCGGAATTTACTAGTGGTCATCAGAATTCTTGGACAAGAACATTTATTGAAAATTATTCGGAATTCCAAACTAAAATACTATTCTTGGTGATTCAACAAGGAACTGTTGATACATCAGGACAAAGCAGATCTTCGAAGACGTCATCGCCTTCCATCTTGGAATTTCATCGGAATTCGAACTGTGAATCGCTTAGAAGTTTTTATTGATAGGACTTATATTTTTTAGTTCTTGGATTTGATTCATAAACGGTAAGTCCTTTTTCTTATTTTTACCTTGTTTTTCTAGGGAAATAAATTATTTTGTTAAATTTTGCAAAGCTTGTTGGCTTCACTCTTTTCTTTGGTACTTTTTACGAGCCTAGACACGTAACAGTACGACATAAAACACGTCTGCAGACTTAGACAAGGATCACAATAAGTGTGAACGACTCCAAAAATCGGAATAAATCAGAAATGCTTAGTTTTCTCCTTATTTACCTTTATATTGAGACTGTATCTCGCAATAGACCCTGAATAGAAACATACACTACTCATTTTGCGTCTAACTGGGTCTATTCACGTGACCTATGACAACCAATAGGAAGTTACATAATTATTGTTGAAACGTTGAAATCTGACACTGATAAACTACGCCATAGGCGTCATTTTAAGTCTTATTATTAAGATTATTATTAACAATTGTCAACACATACGTAAACATCTATTTATTGCATTCTTAACAGAGCGATGCCACGTAAACAAATTTATAATAAAAGATATTCTATACAGTTTACAACTATGAATAAAAACTATGAAAATTAAAAATAATCATATACCAGGATTTACAAAAGATATTGATATACAAAACACTTGCTGTTTGCAAAATATCGAATCAACTATCATTATCGCTGCGTTGTTTCTTCAGCCAGTCCACCAGATTTATGTGGAGTCGATAAAGGTTATCAAAAGGTATCAAAGAGACAGCAGTAGGGGTAAAAATAATCTGAAATAATCTAAGTACAGAGACAAGGCTGCATTGGAGCAAGGAAGGCTGGTGCGGAGACGTTTGAGGAGAATAATAATAAAAGATATTGAATTTGTTAACAACCAGCGGCCATTTCAGGTCACTCAATATTCTAGAACAGAATTCTCATATTTGTGTTTGTTATTTCTTCTACATTTGCTTGCAAAACAAAATTTAAATTATCTTTGGTCCTTTGATCTGTATGATGGCATGTCTGATGATATACAGGACCTGCGTGATGGTACATTAGAGCCCCTCCCTCTCTTGGCCTTATGCATGGTTGCATATAGAGGTGTGTTCTTTGAATGTTTACTTGTACCTTTGCCAGGCTACATTGGGAATGTGTGATGACATTTATCTTATGCTATGTATGTAGGTAGGTAGATGATAGGTATATAGGTGAGAGAGATGATTCTTATAGTACCCTACACCCCTCTCTTGACATTTGGAATGATATGTGTGATGGTATATATATATATATATATATATATATATATATATATATATATATATATATATATATAGTTAGTTAGTTAGTGTGTGTTTACTTGTACTTTTGTTGGTTATCTTGAGTATGCTTGTTGCTGTGGAATGTCATGTTCTGTTATGAATGTAGGTGGGTAGATATATTGCTTCGTAAGTTTGAGTGATCGTATGCTGTGTTGTTGCCCCTCTCTTGGTCTTCAGAATGGTATGTGTGATGACATACATATGTGCATAGGTGTTGCAAGCGTTAACATCTACCTTTGCCTGATAATCTTGTATTTGGGTGATTTCACTTATGTGTTTAGGTGGAAGGTAGATAGGTAGGTTGGCAGTAGTAATACTACCAAATAACCGCTACTTTTGTCTGTGCGATGGTATGTTACATCTAACATAATGCACAACATCTTACTCCTCCGTTTCTTTGTTATTTTATCGGTGTGTTGTTTAAGAGTATATTAGACAATCAGAAGGTATATTTCTTTTCCTAACTTAGAGACCGAACATTTGATGTTTAAACTTGGTGCAGCAGTGTGACTACCAATAATTGTCTTTCGATCCAGGAATGTTTTCCTTTTACGGCAATATACATTTCCTTCTACTAATATAATGGATATAATAGGTTATTGTTTTATAGGTTAGAGCAAGACAATGTTTTCAGGCTATAATGGCATTCCCTAAGTCATTGTTTGTAATTAAAACTATTTTGGTTTGTCAATAATGTTGAGGGTTTATTTTTGTCACGTATATCTGTTTGAATCCACTCCACTCCCAAATCATGTATCCAAGATTAAGTATCATCCTGTTTAATTTTCCACTGGACTCAATAACACCATCTTAATTTGAAAAATGTGTCATGTGGTCCAAGAGTGACGCCATTTTAAAGTTTCGTATTCTCCGAGAGTCCCCCAATGTTAAGTCCCATATAGAACGAGAGTTCCTCAACATGTAACATTTCCATAGTGTTCCAGTGCATCCAACCAAAGCTAATTTCCCATAGGGCCCAAGAATGCCATTTGGTCTCAAACTGTCCATATACTATCATTGCTTATTAGGAGACAGAGGATCAACAACACCGTGTCATGTCATATGTATATATGAGACAGTGTTGGTAGTAAAAGTTAGTGCTATTGTATTTTATGGTTATGACAGAAGCATAAATATTGATCAAATCGCCGTCTAAAGGATCAAATAATGACTTCTGTTTGGATAATATTATGAAAGACGTGGTGATTATGGATAACTTGATTCACAAGCATACATAAGGGCACACTTTTAATTTAATTGACTGCATGGTGTTTAAAGAGAATCATACACTCGTCTTTGGTATAACTTTTCATTGAATATTGCATGTCTTGAATGTCTCTCAGTTATTATTTTCATTAATAATTATTTACAATCGAAAAATGCAGTATGATAAATTTACCTTCCTTTGAACTATCCTAAATGTTTTTATTTTGTTTTGGGGATTATTTGCACATAAAAAAGAGTATTCACCCGTTATATCCAAGCATCCTGCAAAATACGTCAGCATCTCGATAATCAAAACTAGTCTCACAGACTGTACCCCAGGTTCCATTGACGAGGACCTCAATGATGCCGTAAGTGTAGTAATTTCCATCAACCAATCTAACTTTAGTCCCTGTCATAATAAAAAAAAAAACTTGTAATCTTTCTTTACATATTTGATACTGTATGATATCCATGAAAACTGCACGCATCAAATCTCCTTGAAATTAAGGACTGTTTGCCGTATTTGCCAATATTTAGAGCAAGCTGCATTTTATTGTTAATCAATTAAACTCTCAAACTGAGCATGCACTGCAGGTAGGAAATGAATGTTATTGGACGTATGCAATCAATATGATATTCACGAAGTTACATAATATTTAGAAGATCGTCCAGACTTTGAATTGGAGTTATGGCCGCAAAATAATGCAAGTCAGGAAAATGTAATCATTGTTAAGTGAAAGAATAGTGTTGTTTGTACAAAAGATCGAAACATATTTAGCAAAATTGTATGACAGTGTGTGTGTGTGTGTGTGTGTGTGTGTGTGTGTGTGTGTGTGTGTGAATGTGTGTGTTTGCATGCGCAAAATTGTATGACATAACGCTTACGATCGAATAAAGTTCACTCTGCTTTAAACATTCAGAGCTTGTATAATACTTCAGCTAATCATATTTCATGCGTGTTAAGACTCGTCAAACTTATTCATTTGTATGACAGTGTGTGTGTGTGTGTGTGTGTGTGTGTGTGTGTGTGAATGTGTCTGAGTGTGTGTTTGTGTGTGTGTTAGTGTGTGTGTGTATGTGTGAATGTGTCTGAGTGTGTGTTTGTGTGTGTGTTAGTGTGTGTGTGTATGTGTGCGTGTGCGTACGTTAGAGATTGAGCCAGCATGAACTATTTACTTGTATTTATATTTATTAATATAGACTTTAAACGTGGATTCAGGACTCGAAACAATTGTGCAGAAGTGACGTCACATTGATATAATTTCAATACGTTTAGGAGTTGCCGCTAAATGCCAAAGTTCTTAAAATGGCTTAAAATAGAATAATGTATTTATCCATATTTACAATTTGTTGATATTAATCAAATCGGTTAAATACAGTAAGATAATATTGAACATTTTATACGTTTTTTTCAGGTGATATCAAACATGGTAATAAAATAATTCAATATTTAAATTTTAAAATTTTCCGTCGTTTAAAATTGATTTTTGGATCAAATTAGGGTGTGTCATTGAAAAACGTTAAAATAAATGGTATTCTCTCCCTTAATTATGACGTGGCGGAATTTCATGTCAACAGAAACCTTTCCATGATGATCATGTACTACTACTACTACTACTACTACTACTACTACTGCTACTACTGCTGCTGCTGCTACTACTACTACTACTACTACTACTACTACTATTAGCTACAGTGTTAACCCAATTTAGAGTTTCATTTGCAGTTTAAACTATGTGTAAAGATAAATGAATTTAGTCTTTAATTTCCAGTTCATAACTATTTTGATGGGTGAGAAAGAATATTTTTGTAATCGCAATAAAATTGCTGCAAGAAAATTAAATGGAGAAAATATAAAGCCCAGACAGAACTTAAGCCTAGGAAAGGCGGGGTTTTATGTGTGACGTCGGAAATAACGATACTTTTTGATTCTAATATAGACCTTTCAAGGAATTTAAAACAAGCGGTATCGCTTTATAGAGATCTATTTAATACACTGAGATTAATTTCGAACTTTGGAACTAGTGAATATTGGCATGAAGTTAATCATCTCCAACGTTTACGTTGAACCTTGCAAAACTCAATTATCATGTAATACTAAACTCACACGATGTCTGCATTGAAAACATGTGTGCAATGTTTAATCACAAGTATTACCAAAAGACATTTGACGAGTACGATTTCACGATTTGTATTCATTTTTCAATGACAATTTGATTCTATGAATGTGCAGACATATGTTGAGACGCACACACAGGGAGAGCAAGCTGAGACCAAAGAATTTTATCACATTGCAAGACATATCAACATCCTAAACACAGGTGAAATGAATTATGTCGTACAAGAGCTTTTGACAGTTTACACATAAAATTCGACAATTAAAAAATCGAATGTACAAAATAGACGTTGAATAGGATTGAATATATATCTTTGCACAAAGATGATTCAGTAGCTCACACAGGAAGTTTAACAGACGTTCAATGGGTCAAAATCAAAATATATATTGTCAATGTAAGAAATACGTTTATAAATGTTTCTTGTATTTTGTTGAGTCATATTTAAATGCGCTCCCACTTTATTGTCAGAAAAATTCAAAATTAATTTAGATCAATACATTAATTGGGTAATAAATATCTGGCGAAAATAGAAACTATCGCATAAATCGAATTTTCATTCGATATCTCTGCAAGCATGTTTAAACTATATGAAAGGGTGTCGGTGGCGTGGGCGTATTTCTAAACTTTACAGGTCAATGTCTAGAACATTTTGAAGCCATTACTCCAAGCGTAATTTTTAGTATTACATAACAAAGTTTTTATCTGAACAAAGTGGACGTAAAGAAAGGACATAAAGAAAGGATTTAACAAGAATCTAATAATTTTAATACTTGAAAAAGGAAATTCAGTATTTGCTGGAGAACGATTTCATAGAGCCCAGTAAAAGTGATTGGAGTTCACCGTGTATGCTTGTTCCGAAACCATATAAAACTTTCCGTATATGCACTGATTACAGGAAGGTCAACAGTGTGACAAACACAGATTCATTTCCATTACCAAGAATCGATGACTGTATTGACAAAATTGGAAATGTCAAGTATGTCACCAAATTTGACCTTCTGAAAGGATTTTAGAAAATTCCACTAACGGAAAGGGCAAAGGAAATTTCGGCATTTGTGACTCCAAATGGACTCTATCAATATAAAGTTATGCCGTTTTTGTGATGAAGGGGTCCCCAAGTACTTTTCAACATTTGATGAATATGATTACCTCTGGTCTAAATAACTGTGATGCTTATATCGATGATGTCATCATCTATAACGACACCTGGAAAGAACATCTAGCCACGATTCGGAAATTCTTTGAAAGACTCACTGATGCAAATTTGACAATCAGTTTATCTAAAAGTGAGTTTTGCCGTGCTTGTGTAACTTTTCTAGGACATATTGTGGGACATGGTCAAGTTAAACCTATAGATGCTAAGGTCAAGGCTATCTCTGATTTCCCTGTGCCTGTCAGTAAAAAGCAACTGATGCGATTTTGGGGTATGGCCGGATACTATCGATGGTTTTGTTCCAATTTTTCTAATACTGCTGAACCCCTGACAAAATTGTTGAGTAAGAAAAACAAGTTTCTTTGGACTGAAAAATGTCTGGAGGCTCAAAAGCCATACTCAAAGGTACGCCGGTTCTCACAGCTAAAAATTTCAATGAATCTTTTAAATTATCTGTTGATGCAAGTGATGTTGGGGCTGGAGCAGTATTGATGCAAGAAGATAGAAATGGTGTTGATTACCCAGTGTGCTATTTCTCTAAGAAATTAAATAAGCACCAAAGAAATTACTCAACAATCGAGAAGAAATGTTTGGCTTTGATATTGGAAATACAGCATTTTGAAGTTTACACTAGTTCAGCTCCTTCTCTGATTGTTGTGTTTAGTGATCACAACCCCCTTACTTTCATCGATAAGATGAAAATAAAAATCAGAGATTATTAAGATGGAGTTTGTTGTTACAGGATTATAATATTGACATCAGGCACATGAAGGGAAAAGACAATTTAATAGCAGATGCACTTTCCCGTATATAGAAATATTATTTCATGTACACTTTATATAATTCATAAGAATTTTCTTATGTAATTTTGTTTTACCTCATGTATAATTTACATATGGTAAAGAGAAAGCTTTATTATATAGATCTTTCTTTTTCTTTGGGGGGGGGGAGAGTGTTACGAATATGTAATTAAATTACTTGAGTGTTAGTTTTAAAATTCTTTTTTATTTTAATTTTGTTTCATTACATTTTATTGTAATGATAATTTTCATTGGATTTGAATCTCTTTTCCGAAAATTGGCTTGATCCGATTAGATCTTAACGTTACTTCAGCACTATTTTTAGCTCATAGATTTTGTAAACATCGAGTGATAACGATTGGCTATTGCCAAGGTCATTTCGGCCCGCATGTTAGCTGAACTGTAAACAGTCTTTTTTTAAAATATATTTTCAGTGTGAGAATTTGGTTCTTAGATATGGCTATTGTAATGGAGACAAATTACATCAGAGGTTTATTTCACGTCCTGTCCGAGCGATGTTCCGTAAGGCGCATCACAAGGATACCAGTCTATCTTACTATTGAGTTATCTAGGTTCTTGCATAGAGATGTGCGCAGGCGAGAGAGAGAGAGAGAGAGAGAGAGAGAGAGAGAGAGAGAGAGAGGACACCTTGTTTTGTCACGTTTGTTTCCAATTTAAGACGGAGTTATGTCTGTACAACTTCTATATCTGTTTATCCATCTATCTGCTACGCTTCAGATGTGGTGCTAATCTTGGCATCGTTAGGTATTATTTAAGTGCAATTGTAGCCGTGCATGTATGTGTGTATATAATATCTACCTGGCGAAACAGACGTGGCATATTTCGTGACAGTGGTATAAATGGATGCAGTATCTGCTCTAGATACAAGGATATCCAACACTGCAATCTGAAATTTAAAAATGGATTATAATTTGCTCTGTCCATATGAACATGTTACCTACCTACCTACACACACACACACACATACATACATACATACATACATACATACATACATACATACATATCAGATGGTGCGGGGGGGGGGGCGAGTAAACTCGGTTATAGAATGCGTCTTGTCTCTCAATCCCATTATTCTGATGTATGTCTGAGAAACAACGCAAAACAATGGCAATGTTTTTCCACGGACCGGCTCATATGCTGTCTACCGTCTTGTTTGATTCAGTTTTCGTTTTCTTTTTATTGAAAAGAAAAGAAAATATTGGGTTTACTTTGTACAAAGAAAGGAGATATCTCAACTCTACTAGTGGTTCGACTAGAGTTTCGAGCTATAATTCTTCTAGTGGTTCGACTAAAATTTCTAGTTCCTCTAGTGGTTCAAATTGAAATTGTTCGACCATCACTTGGATAGAATAGTCTCGCGCTTTTAGAGACACTTGTACAGATTAATCATGCTCTTTCTGTGATTCGCCAATTGCTCTGAAGTCTTGATTCAACTGACTGTATGACTGTAATAGCGATAGATGCATATTTAGCGCTTAGACAAATGCTGTGACGTCTTGATTCCACTGCTTCGTTGTGACTGTGGTAGCGATAGATGCATATTTAGCGCTTAGACAAATTCTATGACGTCTTGATTCCACTGCCTCGTTATGACTGTGGTAGCGATAGATGCATATCTAGTGCTTAGACAAATGCTCTGTGAATGCAGCAGGATTAGTCTGTTAAAAATTAATGAATAAAATGCTTTTTAGCTTTGCGTCTTTAAGAAAGGCACTGCATGCATGACATGGGATTTGGATGATACTTTCTTTAGCAGTCTTATTGTTTAATTTATTTCAGTTAGCATTGAAAATGGATTCCAATTCATCATCATCCTAAACTCTAATTCATAAAATTTAGTAGCAACTAGTCCCGTGCGAGAAGCGTGATAATCCAAATCTTTTTTCACTAGAATTTTCGAATATAGATCAATTGCTATTCCTGTTTTCTATGCTTCTCAAACCAATTCACTCAACAGGGAGAAAGACTTCCCAGCCATCACGAGACCTACTGCCTGTGTGCATGCCAAGGAATGCTGTAATGCCTGTATGCATGCTAAGGAATATTATAATGCCGGTATATATGCCAAAGAATAATGAAATGCCTGTACATGTGCCTATGAATATTGTAATGCCTGTATATATGCCAAGGAATGTTGTAATGACTATGTATATGCCAAGGAATATTGAAATGCCTGTATATATGCCAAGGAATAATGTAATGCCAGTCTGCATGCCAAGGAATATTAAAATGCCTGTATGCATGCCAAGGCATATTGGAATACCTGTATGCATGGTAAGCAATATTGTAATGATTGTATGCATGCCAAGAAATATTTTAATGCCTGTATGCATGCCAATGAATATTGTAATGCCTTTATGCATGCCAAGGAATACTGTAATGCCTATACATATATATATGCCAAGGAGTATTGTGATCCATGTATGCATGCCAAGGAATGCTAGTTGAAAGGGTTGCTGAGGAATGGACGACTAATATATTATCTAATATAACTTAACCTGGAGATAATCAGTAACAGTAGTCATCCAGAAGCTAATGCATGCACTCACTGAAGTTACTGAATCTACACAAGTTTACTCTCACAAATAATCAATATTCACCACACATTACGACTAACCGGAAGTTATCCTTTACAACATACACAGTGGTGCATCCATATTGTGCAATATGTGCATGTCGATACAAAATGCAGACGATCAGAGGGTGCTCAGTTTTAAATATGAAGTATGATGAGAAGACAAAACTGTGTGGAAAAGAATGATCGTCATGTCAATAGAAGAGTTGCACAATATTGTCATCTGCAGCAGACACTTTTAGAATGGGGATTAAAGAAATTTGCCGACGTTTGTTCAGAGGAAAATTGACAATAAAACTTAGTTGCTACATGGCAGCTCAACTCCTTTGTAGGAATGAAAATAAATCTCCTCGAATTCCTCACTCAACCCTTTACCTGTAAAGCCAGCTAACAGTTTTCAAAACATCACAAGATAGCTTGCAAACGAAACTGACATATCTGAAAACAACCCTTTTTAAATTACCAGCCAAGCTGGTAAATAGAAAAGAATGACATTATATGTTCCTATTTGATTTCCATATATCGGTAACCGCCATAAAGGAATGCGTGTACATTCAGTTATTGCCCAGTACCGATAGCTTCGGACCGACTTTTTAAAGTTCAGAAGAAGATATTCATTTTAACTTAATCTCAAAAAAATAAAAAAATAAAAAATAAAAAAATAAAATATGTCTGATTTAGAATTTTACAATTCAGAGCTAGGGCACTTTTTCAAGCCTTTTGAGGTCACATTTCTCTTCTCCAAAATCTTTTGAGATCTCGGAAAAGTAAAATCATTATGATGATGAACGTGATGATAATAATAATAATGAAGATGGTAGCAAACTCGCATAGCAGTTATTTTGTGCTGGTTACTCTGTCGACACGTCCTTAATAATATCGCAACATTTTGAACAGGTTTAATGTCTGCTATATTGATTGTTGACTTGTACCTCTGTGGGGATACCCGGATCTCATGGCATATTTTCATAAAGCGGCTATATCGTCACAAGTACTCAATACGATGTAGTCTCAACCAGGTAAATACGGTATTTATCAACCCTTTAACGTACTCAATACGATATCACCGCAGCCAGGTAAACACGGTCGTCAACGTTTTTACACTTTTGTATACATGTAAGCGGATATATGTAATTTTATTTTAGGTACGTTGATAGGTTAGAGTATGACTATATTCTGTATAAATACAGACCTTGGAACTGATCTAATCAAATTATATACCTTAAAGGTGATATTTGATAATGCAAATATGCAGTTAATTGCTTATACGATAGCTTAATGTTAATTTGCTAACGAAGGCTTTCAAGTGTTATCGGTGGCGCGGTGGTGAAGAAGCTGCGCTGACAATTCAAATGCACAAAGTCACTAGCATTTCGAGTCGAGGACATGTCACAGGCATAATATTTATTCCATAAATTGGGCACACCCTTTCACTTTCGTATGCACGTTGTAAGTATTAACCTAAACTATTGCCAAAAAAAATGCGCTGTAATTGATTCCTATAAGCTGCTCTCTATCTGGGGCTTTTTCGCACGTTATCACCAATTTAGTCCTTTGAAACAATTTAATCCAAAATTTTAGCCTATAAAAACTAGACTCCGCTACTAATTGAGAGAATCGTGAATCAGTCCTACGTTAATGTCATTCTGCCAAATCTTATGTACATTAAGTTCTTTAACAAACACAATTGTGACCATTTGTTAACAAAAAATATGGAAAATTATGTTATCCATGGAGTGCATCTTATGAGATTGTCTCCTGATACATCATCGAAAATGATCGAAAGGTTGGGATGAATAGCCTTAGTGGATACAGCATAAAGGATTAAAATGTATAAAAACACATTATATCTGCCATTTGACATCTCAGTACATACACATACCAGTTGCCTGCTATATTTTAGTCCACGGGGACGTTTTCTATATACTGTCTAATACGAAGGCTTGAGACTGTGGCAATATTAGACCGAAGAGAACATTAACTAATTATAAACGTGCATTGGGTTTTCTAAAGTTAGAAACGGCATTTAATATAAAATGGTCTATTTTATAAAATATCTTCAAAAGAACTATAGTTTAAGTTAATACTTAACGTAACCAACTCTGATCTTGTATAACACCGGACTCGTATACGTGTACATATTACGTTCCATGTTAATCTGAAAATTACCAAAATTACAGGATTCCAAAAATGCAAAAGCGAACGACTTGTAAGATTCTGTTCATTGTCATTTTTGTACAGTGCTCAATATTAATCTCCAATTTTTTTAAAAGTCGTTTGCTTCAGAGATAAAATGTGCTATTTATTATCGATTTTGGTGTGCTGAATTCAAATATGACAAATTAAAACAACTAATTGGCAATTGTTTCCAAGATATTCAAGTTCATCGATTTTACGTCTATGTATATTGTGTAGATAGTAGAGTTCTGATCATAAATTGTAAACGTAGGTCTTTTCATGTGTTTATGGTCGCTTTACATGATAATATTTCACCTGTCCTGTTTATATAACACTTTAAAAACAGCAAAAGGATTATATAAATAAAATTTATTATGAAACAAAAGGCAAAAATCTATTATGTATATATAAGTACACAGTTTAGTCTTTATTCAGTGTCTACTCGGCCCTTCTTGGCTTGTCTCTTATATTCATTAAATGGAGCACCTCTTGTCACTGTCCAGGAATAGTCCGCAAGCATTGCTGGGTTCCATTTGCCCTAATAACGTTTCTCCATCGTTGCAATGTCCTGGAAATCGCTCTCCGTGCTCGTCGCTCACTGCGCCACAGTTCGGTGGAAAACAACCTAAATGATAGTGCAACCAAAGCTTTTGTATGTCTTGAGGAGGTTTTTGACCAGCTCCCTGCAGTTGTCTGCCTTGTTGCTTCCTATAAAATGTGTTGCCACTAACTAGAAGGCTTTCAATGTCGTATTTTCCTTGGCACAAAGAGCAGGGTCAAATGCATCATCTCG
This sequence comes from Megalonaias nervosa, assembly GCA_016617855.1. Lineage (NCBI taxonomy): Eukaryota > Metazoa > Mollusca > Bivalvia > Unionida > Unionidae > Megalonaias > Megalonaias nervosa. The sequence goes on along the minus strand of JAECUM010022321.1, from coordinate 57,456 downwards.
AAGACGTTCACGAATCTGAGAACCTATCAAAGACACCTTCATTTGTCTTAGCTTCACTTAACCTTGGAAATTTTCCAAAGAGGTACTTGAAAGCTGCTTGTATGTTACCCATGGCCTTCATAAAGTTCTTCACTTTTCCTCCCAGGCTCCAATGACTGTCGGAGTGGCGAATCTTTCTTAATGTAGTAGGAATCTCTCGCACGACTATCCTATTTGCAGAGAAAACAGCAGTACTTTGTGTATCCAGTCTACACACCAAGCAAAAAGAACAAGAACCTTCAAATCGCCACAAAGATGCCACTGATGTTAGCCATAGTTTATGCACCTCAAAAGTTGTTTCATGTTTTCATAGGTTTGCTTCATATGGACTGCATGACCAACTGGAATTGATGGCAAAACATTGGCATTATGCAGCAAAACAGATTTAAGACTCGTCATCGATGGATCAATGAACAGTCTCCACTCATATGGAACATGAACGATGTTGAGGGCTGCCATCACACCATCTATATTGTTGCAGGCTACAAGATAACCTTCCATGAAGAAGAATGGGACAAGATCCTTTTGATGGTCACTTAACATGGAAACCCTAACTTCACCTGCCAGGAAATTCCACTGCTGTTGTCTAGAGCCCAACAGCTCTGCCTTACTCTTGGATAGTTGAAATCCCTGACAGTGTCATTCAGTTCACCTTGTGTTATGAGGTGTGGTTCAGAGGACGAGGATGGGAGAAAATATGGGTCATGTGACATCGATGGTTCAGGACTAGAAGTTTCATCCTCTTCCTCGTCTGACTCAAATTGGAATGATTCTGGAACCGGCAGTCCTTCCCCGTGGGATACTGGGCGTATAGCTGATGGAATGTGTGGATAATGAACAGTCCACTTTTTCTTCTTTGACACACTTTTCCCAACTGGACGCACCATGCATAAGTAACAATTGCTGATATGATCTGATGGCTCTCTCCAAATTGTTGGCACTGCAAAAGGCATGGATTTCCATTTCGTGTTTAACCACTGGCAAATATTTGTTGCACAAGTGTTGCAGCATATGTGTGAGGCCGACCTCTTGTCCTGATCTTCAATTTTGCAGCCAAAATAAAGGTTAGAGGCTTTCTTAACCATAGTGGTTAAACTGAGTTTTTGTGATGCAAATGTCACTTCACCACAAACATAACAGAAGTTATCTGCATTTTTCACACAAGTACGAGGCATCTCTGCTCACTTTGGCTAAACAGAAATTTATCAATTTGCAACATCAAACACTGACAAATGAGAGAGCTCGACACTGTATGATTTCTGGGGATGATATAGGGCAATTTGTTCAGCAGAGAGATGTAAGCTTAGTTATGATTGCATCATCCATGACTTCAAAAAATAACATGATGCAATTCATATCATGTATGACGCAATACCAGCTTCAGACTGCATCATTCATTGTTTTGCCTAAAGAGCAAGTATTGTCAAAACCCAGTCATAGATTTATTTATAGATCAAATCAAAGATGTATTTTAGTTTTTTTCTGGTTTAAATTTAGATCCATTCCCTTTGTAAGTCACTTATCCTTCGCCATTCCCAGGCCAAGGGTCATGTATACTGACCCAGTATCATATCTTTAAAACTAGAGCAAATCAACAATTTTAACCATCATTTTCGTTCTCAGTGACCAAGAATTAGTAAAGTGTCACTACATTTATTTCGGAAGCATTTTGGCTGTAGACTAGATAACTGAACAGAAAAAGGAGCAATTAGACAGTTGGTAGTACCTACTATACAATATAATATAATATATATTTTGTATGTGTAAAGGTCTATTCCATGAGTATGGTATATAAGACGCCGGATTTATAAAATCAGATTAGATGGAGACAAGAATTTAATACCAAATTACCAGACGGAAGAGAAAGAGCTACTATACATAATATGTGGTCAGTAGTTTTTGAAAAGGACAGAAGGAGTTGGATGACTTTACAGCAGAAGCAACAGCAGATGAATATAGAGTTTGTACACAATAGATTGTAGATAGAAATTTTAAAGTTTCTAATGAATATAGAGTTAGCACCCAACACAGTTTATACATAATATTAAATTAACAATGACTATAGAGCTAGTACCGAACACAGTTTAGAGAGAAATACCAAAATTGCAATGAATATTGAGTTACTACACGAAACATTTGAGAGATATTTAGAGTTAGTACTCAACAGTTTAGAGAGAAATAGTAAAATAGCAATGAATATTGAGTTACTTCCCAACATAGTTTAGAGAGAAATACAAAAATTGCAATGAATATCGAGTTACTCCCCAACACAGTTTAGAGAGAAATACTAAAATTGCAATGAATATCGAGTTACTTCCCAACATAGTTTAGAGAGAAATACAAAAATTGCAATGAATATCGAGTTACTCCATAAAATGTTTTAGGGAGATATTAAAATTGCAATGAACATAGAGTTAGTATCCACCACAGTTTAAAGAGAAATATTAAAATTGCAGTGAATATAGAGTTAGTACTCAACACAGTTTAGAGAGAAATATTCAGATTGCTAGACATTATGTTAAGGTCCCTATTACAACAGAGTGGAGCGCCAGGTTGAGGAAAATTCAATGATGTCAAATGCTAGGACAATTTATGGAACAATGAGAATGTATCCGACACATTCTGGTTGGGTAAACTTTAGTAGTTGAAACACTTTGCAGCTATAGGAAAAGTCGAAGCTAACGCATACTCTGCAACCAGCAAAGATTTGTACTAAATATTCTAGATGACAAACTCCTATATCTGACAGCAGTAGAAAAGGTCTACACTATCTGGAGAGACCATGCAGAAAATAGGACCTGGATGCAATATGTAGAAATTATTTTAGAATTAATCGAGAAGACCTATTTCTAGATATAATGGTGTTAACATTTATCGAAATAGCAATAAACGATAATTTGCAGAAATAATGCTTAGCCACAGGTGGAAAAGCTACAATGCAAAGCAGCAGTATATTTATGCGAAATATTTGCAGGAGAAAAGTGATCGTAAACGACTCAAAAGTAAAGAGAAGGAGAGACATTGCGCAGATAACATATATAGACTACTGAGCTAAACGAGATATACTTTAAGCTGAAGGGCAGAGAAGGATACTGCCACTCGAATATGATTATGGTATTGAAAGTTCAAAGTTTGAAGTCCAGAGACATAAACCAGATAGTTGTGAACTATTCCTAATTTAGGTGAACAGGGAGAAGTAAAGGCCATATGAGAACTAGTTCAAGATTATTTATCATCCGCTTTTAAAATCTGAATGATTAATCTGGGTTACACTTTATCCCTTGATAAATGCATGATAATGTTAAGTCATTTGTGGCTGTTTGTGTTACACTTGGCCCCTTGATAAATGCATGTAAATGTTACATCATTTATTGTTGTTTAACTGGACAAACTGTCTTCGTAACTAACAACTCACTATGATTTGTACTAGATATTCAAGATAACAAACAAAACTGTAACTAGTAGGAAATGTCTTTATTGTCGGGAGAGACCAAGCAGAAAATAGGAATTGGAAGTCCCCAGAATATTTGTTAGAGAATATTCTAAGTTTTACTAGAGCATGTATGGGAATGGTTGTGGCCTAAATTTGGGTTTAGGTTCCTCCATTGTGAAGCGGCCTTTTTCCTCTTGGTACACAACACCTATAGATATAATTAGAGATATACATTTTAGGAGCATCTCCTGCCATGGGTTTTAATCCTTAATATTCTTTATGTTCTTTTTGACATCCAGTTTTCTGTCCTGTACGCCTCGTTCATTATTCTGCTCTGTGTCCACTATGTCTCGCAGTGTAATCCTCTCCGTATCCTCTGCCCTATAATCTGTAAGCCCCGCATTGTCATCTGTCCTATATCCTCTACACCTGATGATGTAACCTGCCATATACACTGTATGCCACGCTCTATATTATGTATTCAACGCATCGTGATATTCCCTTTATTATCTATGCCGTGCATTGTCATCTGCCGTAAAGCCCGCATGTCTTCCATTATGCATGTTATATTTTGTTGAAGCTCCATAACTAAATACGCTACAATTTTATCACTTGCTTTGGTTTAGATTTAACTATGTGTTTAACGGTTTATATGCATCGTCCGCGCTTAAGGTCTTATTCGTATTCCAATACTCTTGTACAATATCAATTGCTTCTAAACTTTGGAACTCTCCATCTGTATTTAGAGCAAGTAGACTGGGTGTGTCCTTAAGATTGATTTAGCTAGCCAAATCAACTGAAGGCTTTCGTCTGCTTTTGCAAGTTATATATGTCTGTATGCCTCTGCCAGAGTAATTACAATCTGGACAATCCTTAATCATCCTTGTATATATATATATATATATATATATATATATATATATATATATATATATATATATATATATATATATATATATACCGAGAAAGAGGAAAGAGGTAGAGATAGATGACGTTTTCTGAACAAAATATATCAGGCTGAATTCGTGTTGGAAAATTCCTAATTTCACTGATTATCTCAGAAGTCTTTACTGTCTAATAGAATATAGCGGTAAAACTGCATTATCGAAATATTAACTGTAAGATACTATAGGAGTGCTCAATGAATACAAAAAGTTATGTGTTTATCTAGACAAGAAGAATGGAGCGACAAAGAAGGATGATAGAAGTTGAGACAACAGATGAACAAGATTTTTGAAATGTACTATTACGCGTTGTATGCATAGGAGATAGAAAGATACTGATTTCGAGAGGTTTCGTTGTACTTGAATGCGTGTCAGTATCAGTAAAGATAATTTAACTGAAGATAGTAATTTCAGATCAGGTGGATTTCTTACATCTTTACAGTTATGATAATTACCAAACATAATTAGCACGTTTGATAACAAGCCAATTCTTCATGTTCAGAAGGTGGTCTGACGCCTCATTAACCGACCTTATCACTGAACCATTTTCAAACAAAGTCGATATTATGTAAGCGTCAATAGAAAGTTTTGTTTCCTAACGAGCTACTAATGTGCGTAATATTTAGCCGTTCTAGCATTCGATGTTGATACCATACTAACCATCTATTTTAGCATATTGCTAGCTACCACTGTGCATACTAACCAGCTGTTATAGCACATGATTAGTTACAACTGTGCATGATAACCAGCTGTTATAGCATTTAATTAAATACCACTGTGGACGCTAACCAGCTGTTATAGCATATGGTTCGCTACCACTGTGCATATAAACCAGCTGTTATAGCATTTTATAAGATACCACTGTGCGTACTAATCAGCTGTTATAGCACACGATTAGCTACCATCGTGCATACCAATCAGCTGTTACAGCATATGATTAGTTACCACCGTGCATACTAACCAGCTGTTACAGCATATGATTAGCTACCACCGTGCATACTAACCAGCTGTTACAGCATATGATTAGCTAGCACAGTGCATACTAACCAGCTGTTACATGATCTGATTTGCTGAACTTGTCGAGTAGTTATATCTGGAGAAAGTTTGACGGTGTGTCTGTCGGCCATGTGAGCACTATAAAATAGGACAAACTTCACGAAGTGTGTTTATGAACTTACCTGTTGTTGCGTAGAACATATTACGGCTTTAGCACCTTGTTTAAGACAGATGCATAACAAGGATTCTGCACATTAGCCAAACGAAACAATTATTTAAACAGATGATGTTCACCTTTTTGAGACGATATAAGGAAATTTTTCCACTTAACGAGTGAAATATTTTCTTGCAACTACTGAAAAAGCGTAGCTTTTTCTTTTCATTGTATATTTTAACGCAAACGCCGTTTGTATTCTAATGTGAGTAAGGGCTGCTTTGCTACAGCAATTACAAGATGTTCCAAATTATTATTTGTATGATTTAGAAACAGTGATTTTGAGTAAAATGTGTATTTTGTCAAGTTAATGACTGTTTTCACACGAAAATGAAGAGATTTTTAATTTTTATTAACAAATTTGTTGTGCGGACTGAATGGTGGAAATTGTTCTGTTGAGGTTACTTTGAAATCATCGCAGAGCGGTAGCATCCGATAGTTTTGAGATTGTAATATCTTTAAACTAAACAACTTAATGTCGGTACTTTTACCTATAAGGATTTTCGTTTTCTATTTCGTTTATTTCTGGATTAGCGTGTGACTTGTGTGGCCGTAGCGAGCTTGAAGACTGGTTTGCTAAGAGACATATCTCTTAAATTTTAACTGTCACTTAATTTCGCTTTCGAATCGACATATTCACCTGTCCTCGATTTTTTCGTCGTATTGTATCATAATTTGTAAGTGCGATGTAAATTAAGACCGCCAATTAAACAATTTTGGTGTTATATTTAAGCAAGAATAGTTCCTTGAAATTCTCCACCGTTTATCGTCGAATGATAAAGGTAATGTATGGGCAACACTAATATCAATACAATGATCATGTAAGTTATATCACAAACAATTTACACGATTAATTGTTTGGAAAACTATTCAAAACAGGGTTATTACTTGAAACCTACTTTTTGCTTATGGAATTCGTTTTAGACGTTTGTATAGTTTTCATCTTACCTCCTCACTGCTTGCATAAATGTACAGTCTTGACATACTAATGGAGACAGAGATAGCGAGTGAAGAATAGAGGGAGAGAGACAAGGAGAAGAAGAGGAAAATAAGATACATAATGGTTGATATATGTCCTAATGGGACAAATGTACATGTAGTTCCCAAAAGACATTGTCACTGCGACGTTAACAGTGGTGTCCCCACTGTGACGATATCTATTTACTCTCCATGAAAACTGAAATATGCTTGAGAATGGCAATATAAGTTTCAGTAAGGCACATAAGGGCAAATATATGTCCTAATTGGAAAAATGTACATGCAGTTCCCAAAATGATATTGTCACTGTGGTGGTCACAGTGGTGTCGCCGCTGTGACGATATTTTTTTATCTCAGTGATCTATTATGAAATATTTAATAATGATAAGCTGAAACTCTTTTACCCATTATAATCTTGATTTTCATATAGAATTTGTTTTGTAAATGCATATGATTGTTTAACGGATATTAATGATACAACTAATATTTAATTAGATCAACCAGATCTTTAAGAAAAGTTCAAACTGTACTTGTTAATTCACACGAATATTTGATCAATCTGGTCCCGAGCTGTAATAATCATACAATGTTACTTATTGTACCGTCAAATACAAAGGTAGTCGTATTTTACAGGTTAAGAAGTAATCAATTTAGGAAGCTTCATTTGAAGAGGATTTTCACTATTTAGGTCTTCCTGTTTCAAGTAAATGTAACGTTAGCATAACGAAGGCTTTTGGTAGAGGATTGTTTGTAGTAAGGAAGGTAAAATTAATACGATATGTTGGACTTGTTACACTGCATAGCTATTTTACTTCCAGATGGCTTATCATTGTTACAGATAATCAAAATGATTGTGGGTTTATGCAATTATCGGATCTATAATAAGAAGATATAAATTTAATTACGTCAATGAAGGGTTACTCAACCATGACCGAAAAGTTTAGTAACGTTATGGAAAGGTTTAATTGCAGTTATATTCAAGCGAATTGATGATATAATATTTAAAAATAAAATCCTTTTATTGAAAAATAAAAGTTTTTGGGAAACGAAATACTGAATTAAGCTCCGTCCAGATTTGGTAGTAACATAGTTCAGCTGTTTTCGTAGTCACAAACTTTCCATAGAAGGTGCCATATCTTGAGCACCGCATTCTCTAACTGCTAAGAGAACAGAATAAGGAATGTCATTACATTTTAATACTTATTTCAACAGGAAACGCCTTCAACTTGTACCTATTATTCTGCCAAACAAAGCCAAATACTCTTAACTTTGAAACCCTCAGCACAAGCAGATATTTTCATTTTCTAATTTGATTCCGGAAAGGTTATAAAGTTGTATTGGGGTATAGCTGACCCATATCCGCGAATATCACATAATGTTTGCGGATATTACATTTCTTATTTCTTATATGTTAAAATTGTATCCGTAATTTGTTCCACTGTATTTATTTAGTCATATTCGCAAAGGTAATATCATATCCATGGATATAACTCGTATACTTACTTATATCGGTCGTATTCTCAAACTACACTTTGATCATATTACTTTTTCAGCAGTTCATCTGCATACTAATATGCCATATCTTAGATCTCAATGAAATATAATGTTTTAATATATTTGTACTCACCAGTAAGCACGCATTCTTCAAACACAACGTTTCCATTACTTTCATTCCGTCCAGATAAAGTTAAACTAAAGCAAGCGAAAGCAGAAGCTTGAAGCAAAACTGGTATCAACGCGATATCGAGATGCATGTAAATTGAACTATTTCTCTTTGAATAGATGAAACCTAGATCTAACCTCACTGAAATGTTGTACTTTGCACTTTCTGGTATAGATTATGATTACTTGATTATATATATATATATATATATATATATATATATATATATATATATATATATATATATATATATATATATATATATATATAGAGAGAGAGAGAGAGAGAGAGAGAGAGAGAGAGAGAGAGAGAGAGAGAGAGAGAGAGAAATTGAAGGACGTTCTGATTATTACAAGTAGGTAAGTAAGTTAGGTAAGTACTCTGTTGTATACGTAATAAAGGTAAGACACGTGTCGCAAGTGGCTGCACTCAGTCGGGCGGAACAGTGTGGCAAGGGGCTGACCTGAATACGCGCTACTCTAGGGACAAAAGACACAGAAACGTGGTTAGAAACGTGGTTAGAGACAGGGTTAGAGACATAGACATAGAGTGGCCCCGAAAATGGCCGTTTAGCTTTCTTCTACTTTCTCTCCTCCTTTGTTCTTCTCCACGAGCACCTCATCTTCTTCAGGACATTTCTTCTTCTTCTTCTTCTTCTTCTTCTTCTTCTTCTTCTTCTTCTTCTTCTCATCCTTCCAGGGGCCCCAAGTGGCCGAGTGGTCTAAAGCGCTATCCGTTACGGATCATTGCCATCTCACCTCTGTCTGCGTGGGTTCGAGTCTCGGATTCGGCCAATGTGGGTATATGAGAAAGCTTGCCAGTAGGTTCTCGTGCGTCAGCGGTTCTTTCCGGGGTTTTCCCTGGTTCTTCCTCCACCATTAATGCTGGCCGCCATGTATAGCCTATCGTGTGCTGAAAAATGGCGTTAAACCATACAACAACAACATCATTCCATCTATTTTTAGCTACAACTTGTGGAAAATCCTATGGAAAAACCCATTATATATTTATAGCCTCAATTGTGTGACGATCCGGTTTAAAACCCTAGTATCTATTTATAGCTACATCCTGTGGAAAGCCTATGGAAAATCCAATGTCTATATTTATAGTCTCAAAATTTCCAGCTTCAATGACGTCACTGTACTGGGCACTTGGGGAATAATGGCAACAGTGTTGCATGTGACTGACCTGAATACGTGGTACTGTAGGTAGGTATGTAGGTGAAATGATTTTGATGGGGATAAAGGGAGTTTTAAAGGGACAAACAAAGTCCAATACATACACACACACGTAATAATAATAATAATAATAATAACAATAATGAGGACTTTGTATAGCACCTAATCGTTAGAAGCTCTAAGCGCTTTCCAACATTAGACAACATCTAGTAGTAGCAGATACTGAGACGAACTTTGTCACGGAAGAAAGTTGCAAACAGGTCCGGAAGGTCGACTGGAGAGAAGGTAGTTGGAAGCGGTGTACATTTGTTCCTTGACGTTAGCTTGTTAGTAATCTCGAAGAGCTCTTTGCAGCTGGAACTTTCCGTGATCTTAGTACTGTAGTGGGCTGATTTCGCTGCATGGACTATGTTTGTGACGTTCTTCTTAGTGGCTTCATAGATTTGTTTATGAATAGTGAGTCTGGTGGAAAGCCAAAGACTCTCAGCTTTACGGCGGTCTCTTTTAGCAGTGCGAAGCTAGTCCCTAACACTGCTATACCACGGAGAACACTTTTGAATTGCTACTCTGCACTTGGTTGCTGGGGCATGTTTGTCAAACAATGATCGCAGGCAGTTATCGAGTTGTTCTGCTGTAGGAGGTAAGCAAGTTGAAGGGTTTGCTTGGATGGCATGCATTAGTTGGGTTCTACTTATCATACGGAGGTTTTTTTTAGTAGTAAATAAAGATGGATTGTTAGGGACTGATGGCATATAATGCAGAGATGATCTGATGCAAGTTCGTGGGATACCAGGGAGGACAGTAGAATATTATCATTTGGTCTATAAAGAATCCAGTCTAAAATGTGACCATGTTTATAGGTGGGTTGTTTAACTGACTGTTTGAGGTTGAAAACTGGAATGCGATCAAGGAGTTTTGATATGCATGGGTTTCCAGGACAATCGAAGTGAAAGTTGAAACCTCCAAGAATAATCAGGTTGCCACCTGTCGAATTTCCATACTCCAGGAGAGTCAGAAACTGCTCCAAAAAGAGCGATTCAGTCAGCTTGTTGTTTTTTTTACTAGGAGGAGGGCGGTAGAGGCAGAAAAAATGGACTGACCTTTGTTCCAGTGTGAGTGTGGTTTGGACAAGTTTAAACGATGTGTGGTAGAAATTGAAGCTTGAGGTGTGGTTACAACGTACGCGGACGCACACAAACACAAACAAAAATACACACTCACATGTACGCCCACGCTCACAAACACAAGGAAAACCACACACATACGTACGCGAACGCAAACAAACAAATACACACAAGTGCGCGCACGCACACAAAAACAGACAAAAATACACACACACGCACGTACGCACACGCACACCAACACAAACACATATACACACACGTACGTGGACGCAGACAAACATAAATACACACACTTACGCGCACGCACACAAACAAACAAAAATACACACACACACACGTACGCGGACGCAAACAAACACAAACAAAAATACACACACACGTACGCGCACGCACACAATGACATCGAAGGGGACCGTTGAGAAGCCTGGACGGGCGAGCAACCCGACGACAAGGTTCTAAGTTTTGGTAGTGGCGGTCCCAAAAATTAAGGCTACGAATACCGGGACCCCCAAGGGGGAAGTGCACACCGAGTGTAACGTGAAAGGATTGACTCTCAATTATCGCACCAGTCAAGTGGTGAACTTTGGGGTATTGAAAGAAGCCTTGCAGTCAGCAGAGGATCAAGATTTTAAAGTGACCACCTACCAACCTCACAAGATTGTACGTTTAGCCACACACCAAATCGTCAGTCGGCCTTTGGAAAAAGTCTATCAAATCGTGTACCAGAAGCTAGTGCGGCTTCCCGACCACTTCACTTTATCGTACGGACACGTCGATATTGGTCAGTATATAAAGACGGAATAAGTCAAAGACCGATAGTTCATTGTGACTACCAACAACAAGAGAGAAAGATGAATCCTAACAAATAGACACCATTCAAGTTCGGTGATTCTCAAGTGGAGTGCGATGCTGTGCCTTGCGATGGCTGGAATGCTGTACGCTGTGACCTCAGTAATTCAGTACCACATCATGGGAACTTTGTTATGACTACTACTGCTACAATACCTAGCATGGAAAGTGATGCTATGTCAAACCTGTCGGATTCTAAAGCGATGCCACTCGATATCGTGGACTCTTTATCGGTTTTAATGGTCAATGTGATCCTCCACATGCCCTCATCGAAATGAGCCTGTGAAAAAAGAATATTCATTCCCTGTGCGTTTGTTTGAATACTGAGACTTTGAAAGTCGATTCCAAACCTTCCAAGGAAAATGGCTTAAATATCTGGGAGGACCTACCCCGAAGAATTAGCTAGAGCTGGATTTATCTACTTGGGCGAAGGTTATAAAGTCAAGTGCTTCAGTTGCGGTGTGTCACTTCACGAGTGGGAACAGAAAGATTCCGCTTACTTAGAACATGCTCGATGGTCTCCACACTGTCACTACCTACCTTTAGTGGGACGACCTCAGTAATCTCTTGATGGATACTTTACAAAACAACATTTGCAGTTTGCCTGTCGAGTCGAGAGAACGCATTTACCGAGAGTTTGTCAAAATGCAAGTCAAACGCAAAGAACAATTGCATCCGTTACGTCACCGATGTTGGAACCACTGGTACCTGAATGATATAAGAGGACTAATTTATTTCAAAGTGTTCCAATGGTCAGACACTGATGAATCACACGAGATTCAGAAAGTTTTGGATGCTACTCATTATACTTACAAGGTGAACATAGTACACCGAATTCCAGAGGAAGAGTTAGAGGATTACCAAAATCTTTTACAGAAACAAATCTTGGTTCAAGAGGAAACGTCTGTGCGATGTGTGGTGTGTGAGTTAGTGACTAAACAATTTTGGTACGGTACTGAAATAAAGCTGCTTCCGTTCAAAAGGTACATTCACTGCCTTCAACAAAAGAGGGTATTAAAACTTGCTACCATGCCACGACCTTTATCATAAGGGATACAACAATTACCGTGGAAGGAAATCAATGATAGTATTCAGACTGTGGTGGATTACCAACACTTTTACGAGAACTGTATCCAACGAGTTTGTTTCGACGTCTGGTGTGTGCCTTAGTGACTTCCTTTCTGGGATTTAGTTTACCAGCCGATTCCTTGTGGGCTCTTTACGATCTGTACCTCACAGTACCACCAAAAACATGAGGTTGGTACCTTTAAATGTACACGAGAGACTCGTTCAATTAAAAGCCCTGCGCTTTCATCTCGATACTTCTCTAAGGGAAAAAAGATGAGTTAACTTATAGTCACTGAAGATGTTTACGACGATGTGTGTGTAGCTTGTGACTTACACCCTCACTGGCAAGATGTACGTGACTGGAAAAGTTTGGGTTTTGAGGCTTGGACAAAACAAGCGGCAAACTATGCCCAAAATTTGTGATCATAAATTCAAACGTTCAGTCAAAAAAGTAACTTTTAAACCTGTGTTAGTCACAGTGCCAGAAGAACCCGACACCGATAAAAACCACTCCATTCAGGACAGGACATTCATTGACATGGACATCCCCGAAATGCCATTCCGGTAGGACCCCTGTGTGACTGTGACAAGTGTAGAGTCTCTAAGAACATTACAAACTGTCTCTAGGACACCACACCTTCATTACTTAAAATTCTGTACAGTGACTTGTTTATATTTCACTTTGATCGTTTTGATGTGTATTTTATCGATGTACTTAACCATTTGGCTTTTATGTATTTTTGTCTTTCGTGTTCAATTTTAAAAATGTTTTGAAATAAACTTGTCCTGAAAAAATTAAAAACAACTTTTATCTTGTCTGTCTTCGTTTCAAAAGTGACATTTCTTGCACTATGGGCTACCTCTGATATCTCTGCTCCTTCTTCCACCACTTTCAAAGTCATCGACGAAAACTTAGATCGTGCTAGTTGGGAGGCCTTGTATCTTCATCATCCCTTAACATGTTAATTGCTGGACCGAGCGGTTCAGGCAAAACCGAATTTGTCAAACGTTTGATCGAACATAAGCATCAGTAGTAAACTAATAGGCAGATCCTAAATCAAATGCGGGTTCTAGACCAAAGACCCCCACCCACTTCAAAATAAATATATTCTGACATATTTTCACCACCTCAGAGACCCCCTCTCCTCAAAAAAACCACCCTCATCCAAATTTCAGTAAAACAATAGGCTGATCCTAAACCAAATGCGAATTCTAGATCAGAGGCCCCCACCCGGAGGATTTGTTGGAGAAAGAATAAACCTTTTTTGCTACAAATTTCATATTAAACAATGAAATATTATGTATAATGTATAATAATTCAATCCGACATGTTGGATTTGATCTAACAAACAGATTTTGTAAGAGATTTGATTCAATAACATCAGCCTCAAGCTATACTGGTATAAAACCTAAAATAATAAGCGACTGTATTAAAAAGGTTGGTTATCATATATCACCAAAATATGGGGTCAGTATGGTTGTTCGCAACTGAAAATGATATGAGAATAGTAGGTTGGTCATATGATTTGATGACATTTATTGATAATATAGTTGACGCACTTTTTGATAATGATATTTCTAAAGCTATACAAAAATAAACATCTACTGTTGTAACCATATTTTATGATAATCTTTTTCATACCTGTTGACTCTCATTGGTAGGATATCTGTTAACATACTGTCAATAATACGAAACTCGCGTATTAAATCGTCCATATCATATTTTACACCTCGCAAGTAAGATCGTATCTGATCAAGTAATTTTTGTAAGTGATACTTGCTGTTTTACAAGAAATTTTTTTTTGTTTCAAGTTTGGGTTCAATTTTTTTGCAAGCTGTTGAAAGAGAGACACCGACACCAGATATTATTAACAAAAACGGATTTAATAATGCTCTACTTGAGATTATGCCAGAGGTAGTCATTAACAATGGCAAATATGATATTACTCGAAGTATTCTACGGTAGTATTTATAACATTCTTTTACACACCAAAGGTTTTTATGATAAAATTTGTAATATTGTACTAGTGCGTCAACATCTTGTTTTGGAATTTCTTCTGAAATGTGATTGAAATCGATGATATGTTTTTTCATTATACAATTTTTTTTATACAATATTAAAAACTCTAGCACCAACAGTCGAATTGAGAAATTCAAGAAATTTATTATTGTTAGCTAAAAACTCTCTATACTTGTCATAAACATCTGACCAAGTATCCTTATATCGTTCATCTGTTAGTACCTCATTTTTCTTTAACCAACTATAGGAATCAAACGCGTTTTCTACTTCACGTTCGTACAAATCTGTTTTATTCACCAAATTGCTGTAATCGCTTTCTGTTTTATCAATCTACCCTAATAACAAGCTTATTTGATCTAATGTGAAATTTTTTAAAACAAGATATTGTCTGATAATTGCGTATGCGACCACGAAATTTGCTAGCATTAATTTTTTAAGCTTATCTAGTTCAATTGTGAGAAGACCGATAGAAGCAGCTACTTTTAGCATTATTTTTTCATGTGTTTTTTTGAATATTTTCTCAATTTCATCATAATAATTTCGTAATGACAATTGTCTAGAGCGTTGGAGTGATGGAAGTGGAATGTCGTCCTCATATCTTATGTCGTAATAAGAATCAATTTTTGCTTCCAACTTTGTTTGGGTTACTTCTTCAAAAAACTTTTTTCGCTCATCCTCACTAAGAATACTAATTTCATCATCAAAATCTTTGATTATCTCTAGAGATCTGTCAACAATAATCGGATTAAATTCTAGTTTTTTACGTATCATTGGTAAAATTGCGCTTGCATACACTTTAATAAATAATTCCGTATCAACCCTCATAGTAACGCTTTTAATTAAGGTTTCCTTGTCGTGGTGGTATGCACATACCGAGATACTTAAAAAAATTTCGTTTTGAAAAACTATCATATAACTTTATGTTTCTTCTTATTCCTACTATCCTAGATTCAGCTAGCTTGTCGAGACGATCATGGCTATCATTCATTTGCTTTTCCAACTGCGCTACTCGTGATTTTAATAAACCTGATATCATTATCAAATTTATTATTTCATAATCAAGCTCAATCAATATTTTTTTCAACAGGATTTCAACTTGTTTTTGTTCTTCTAAACAATCATCAGGATGACAGTATCTACTTATAATATCAAAGTTTTCTATTGCTCTTTTTAGTTGTGGTCCTCGCATATGCATAACACGAACAAAACCTTTTTCAAATTCTGACAATAGCGAGTTTATCATTGGAACTGTAAATTTTTTCATAGTATTTATCATACGTACCGCTAGTGAATCATCTATAACCATTTTGGTGGGGTCAAAAATATAATCATAAAATTCCCTCGCAGCAGTTATAATTAGTGGTTCTGATATTATTTTATAGCATTAGATTAATTTTGTTCACAATGATCATACCTGATCATCGAGTGTGTATATTTGAAATGCTGTAAGTCCTGGAAATGGATGTTCAGCAGCAAAAACATTAACTCGAAAATATAAGTACTTGTTGACAATATTTTCTGTCGGGATCATAAAATATTGTGTTGTTGTAATATACGTATTTACTGCACTATATAATGTTGTTCAGTCGATATCATTGTTTGATCCTTCCAATTGCCAATTATAAATTCGACCAATACTAGAGTTTAATCGACCTCGCAAATGAAATTGCCAAATAGCAACTGCAGTGGGACATTTAATTTTAATCCAAAAATTTTCAACTTCTCCGTTGGTTGTCCACTCGTGTCTATCAGAGAAAGCGTAATAAGGATAATTTTCAGGATAATATGATAATGCGCTTACCTCAAACCCAACTCGGTTGTCAGTTCCCTTATAAAGTGTTGGAATATACCCAACATTATTTTTAGTTCGTTTTATGCCATTAGACAGACTATCAACAGACGCTTTATTTGTTAGATCACTAGGGCTAACTGGAACATATGTCATAGTTATTCTTTTGTCTTTCATGTCTATGTTACCTGTCACATCACCACCAAATTTCTTAAAATACGGGCCTGGCGCTTTGTTTAACTGAATATAACTAATAGCATCAGTATCATCAGCTGGTGGCGAGGTTGTCGGTAATCCAGTTATTTTTGATTTATTGCTCATTGTCAGGTTACCGCTTAAAGTTCCGCCTGTCAGTGACAACTTGTTATCGTCGACAGATTTTAGTTGCGCATAACTTATAGCTTGTGTATTATCAAAGTTTTCTGGCGGATATACAGTTTCTAAACCTAACACTCGTCGACCTGACATGTCAATATTATCTGTAACCGTTCCACCGGTTTTATCAAATTTCTTATCATCCACATACTTCAATTGTAAATAACTTACAGCTTGTGCTTGATTGAAGTTTTTTTGGTGGATATCCAGTCTCCAAATTTATTATTTTTTCCCCTGACATATCTAAGTTACCGCTTAAAGTTCCTCCTGTCAATGATTGTTTATTATTGTCGATGGATTTTAGTTGTGCATAACTAACAGCTTGTGTATCAAAAACTTTTTTTGGCGGATACACTGTTTGTAAATCTAGTACTTGTTGATTTGACATATACAGGTTTCCTGTCATTGTGTCGCCAGATCTTTTTAGATAACCCGATAAATCAACCTTGCCGTTTGTTATTGTAGCCGATGAATCTCCTAATGTTGTTCCAAATTTTGTATAATGGCTCATTATTTATTTAATATAACATAAAATTGTTAACATTAGTCAGTTTAATATAACATAAAATGTATAACAAACAATGGCAAAATCACCGATATTAAATTTTGATACAGAGCGGTTGGTGAAACATAAACATAACAATGAACTTCCAGATTGTCATTATCTTATTTTTGGACGAACTGGATCAGGAAAAACAAATTTGCTTATGAACTTACTGTTAGGTGATAATTTTAACAACGATCGAGTTTATATTTATACAATTAATCGACAACAAGATAAGTACGAGCTGCTTAACGAATATAATAACAAACTTCGCGATGATCTTGATGCTGGTGAAGATTTTTTTATTATCAAACAACCAGAAGATCTTGTTCCAGTTAATCAACTTGATTCGTCCGAGTATAAGATAGTAGTTTTTGACGATATTCTGCTAAACAATGTAGAAATTAACAAAATAAGATCACATTTTTTACTGTCGCGTAATAAGAAATGTAATTCTGTTTATTTAGCCCAAGGTTTTTATAATGTTGACAGATTTATTCGGCGAAATACTGGTTGTTTTATATTATTTCCTCGACTGGACAATGTTGACGTTAGAAATATTGCAAACGAGCAATGTGGCGATGTGACAAAAGATAAATTTATTGAATTATATCATAAAGCGACAGCGGATAAATATAACTTTTTCTTATTTGATAAACTTACACATGATCCAACTAAAATGTTTCGTTGTTGTATTGAAAATTATCTGCAGTAAGTTTTTGTTTTCGATAGTCTTAATTTTTTAAAATTTATATATAATAAAATGGAAAGACAAGCAAAGTACAGAAAACATATAGAAAATCTGAGAAGACTTGTTCAATCTAAAGCTGAACTTAGGCAGATTATCCAACAAGCACGACGTGCCCAAGTGGCTGCAGCAGAAACAGTAGCAACAATTCTCAAATCAGTTACTGAAGCACTACTTGGGAAACAACCTGAAACTAAGCTGCTGTCAGAAGAAGAACTTAAGCAACTACAGGAAAAAGGTTTAATCGGACTGGTTAAAGAACAACAAGAAGAAGCTGCCGCAAAAATTGTTGCCAGATCTGACGAGGAAAGAAGAAGATTAGCTGAGGCTCTTGTAGCAAATATTGCTGATCCTGTTGCTAGACGAAATGAACTAAATCGGCTGATCAATAATCCAATTTTATTTGAACAAACATTAGCAGAATTAACTTCACACGAAATTAGGACTGTTTTGGGAAAATTATCAGAAAAATTAGAGGATATTGAAAAAGAACAAGAAAAAATTAGAGAGTTAACAGTAAGGGTTTTAAATGTTGACGAGAAAAAGACGATTTTATCGAGAAAAAGCATATGATAAAATAACAAAATCCGAATACAATAGTTTTATAGAAGAAAATCATATTAAAGATGTTGATAAATTAAAAACTTGGCCGAAATAAAGGTATGATAAACTTGTTAATGATTTAAATGAAATAATGAAGGATGGCCATACGTCTAATACCGAATTAGAAACAACTAATGAAGAAGAATATATGTCGCAACTCTCTGATAATATTAGAGCTGGTACTATTGCTAGCGTATTTCAAAGAACAGCTACTGAAAATAGATATACAGGGTTTGGTCAAAGTTGGAATTTTCACAGGAAATTTGAAATAAATGATAAAAATCGCATAAAAGATGCTAAAAAACAAAAAAGTATATTTAGAACTGATAGACCAGAGCCAGCGGAGATTGATAAAACACTAGTTATATCACCAGCGGAAACTAAAAGAAGGAAGCAAATTGAAAAAATAAAAGAAATTGTAAAAGAGAAAATAGAAGACTCAGATTATGATACTTTTATAAGAGAAAATAATATTAAAGATGTTGATAATGTTGATAAATGGTCACAAAATGAATCTGATGTTTTAATATTATTACTAGATAAGATAACTAAAGATGGTAATCAAGCTTTAGAAAAACGTGATACAGCTAAAGAAGAAGATTTTAGTGAACTTTATAAACAATCTAGAGATGGTGTTATTGCTGATGTCTTTAAATCTGCTGTAGAAAATTATAGGACTGGGAAACCTAGGGAGAAAAGACTGATTTTAAAAATGTATTTAATCAATATGATAAAAATCGTATTAAAAAATGGAAAAAGAAAAAATTGGAACCGGTGTAAAAGTATTTGCATCAATAACCGAAATGATAGGCAGATTAATGTTGTTGATATTGTCAAAGGAAGCTGGAAATGTTGGCGCTGAAATTGACAATGAAATTATTGACATACTTGATCATTTAAGATCGGAAAATTTATTAACATCTGATGAATACGAAACTTTACACGGCGATTTAATTTTGTAAATGTTAATTTTGTAAATGTCAATTTTGTAAAAAAATAATAAATAGCAATGTCAGCAACATTATTACTTGATTCTAGTACGAACGCGATAGCTAACGCTAAAGATAGCGCAAATTTTTCAGTAAATTATATTCCGCCAATACAACTTGATACTGAAAAACAGTATGAAATTGGACTAATTTCCTGTACATGTTGGCATTCCATGGCTAACGTAAAAAGTGGAGTAAACGATGAATTTCCGTTTAATCCTGGCGCTGGGTGGTTTATATTTCAAATTCCGCATGGAGCCTACAATATTTAAATAAAACAATACGCGAATTTATAACACTTGTAGGAGTCGCTGACAATATTGAGCTAACACCAAATTATAATACTTTACGCGCCAGAATAACATTAAAAAATAAATTTAAAATAGATTTTTCATCAGCAACAAGCATAGCGTCGCTGATCGGATTTACTCGTAAAAGATATGAATCAACTATAGAACAAACTATTACATATGACGGTGATTTTCCGGTAAATATAACTGACGTAAACACAATATTAATAAATTGCTCCATTGCAGCTGGATCTTACTCAGCCCAGGGTAGTAAAGGGCAAACAATATATAGCTTTTCGCCAGATGTTCCACCGGGATCGCTCATGCAAGTTAGTCCACGGCAAGTTATTTATTATCCGCTAAATGTTGAAAATCAAATAGCAGCAATAAATATGCAGTTGACAGATCAATCTGGACGACAGCTGGATCTGAATAACGAGGTTGTTACTTACTATTTGCACCTGCGTACAATCACATCGTGATTGATTTTTATACAACCTCAGATATAATGAAACAAAAAAACATTTACAGAAGAAAAATTATTGGTGGATTTTTGGGAAATATATTTACTAAAATTATTGAAAATATTCCAGGAATCGCGCATAAAGTTGCACCAATTGCACTTGACGCGTCAAAAGCTTTTGCAACTGGAGCTGCATCTGCCGCTGGAACTGCGGTGGGACAAAAAATAACTGATAAAATTAAAGGCAAGAAACCGACAATCAAACAAGTTATATCAGAAATCGCTCCAACAAAAGAAACTCAACGTGCTATGATAACAACAACAAAAAACTTTAATCGCCAAAAATCGAGCAGATTATACAAAAGTCAATATCTAAAGCAACAGCGCCGCAGTGACAATTTTATATAATCTATAAATAAAAAATGTCTGTTAAAAATTATCTCGATTTAGCAGAAACTTATGACGTCGATGACACTGTAACAGAATTTGAATATATTGAGTATCTCAATGAAAATTCTAATGAGCCAAATAAAGCTGGTATCAGAACATTTAATACCCGAGACGAAGACGTATTTCTGCTGCCACACAAAGCAATATTAGAAGTTCGCGGCCAGATTATGACAATAACTAATCCACCTGTCGCAATTGCGGCTAACGCAGAAGTAGCTCTTATAAATGATGGCTGGTGTTTATTTAAAAGTGCCAGATATCAGCTGGCCAATCAAACTGTTGAGGATATTTTAAGTCACCTGCATGTTGCAAGTACAATCTTAAATATTATTTCATTTTCCGACGATTACTCCAGATCGACTGCAACTAACATGATCTGGTTTAAGAATATGGACGTGGTGCAGCTGAATCGACCGAACTTTTCTCGAAAGGTGTTTTAATACGCGGAGCTGATGCCGCTGCAGATGTTATAATTGTAAGAACTTTTCTTACTGTTAATGCAGCCGCGCTAGGTATAGACGCGCCAGCCACATGCTCTGATGCAAATGCTACAAGAGTCTTACTTATTGCTGCTTGTAATAATCTTGATATAACACCACCAGGTGCGGCAACAACCGGCACTGAAATGTTAAATTTAGTTAACAGGACAATTAGCGTAAGAAATGTACGTTACAATGAAGGTTTTTGCTAGGAGAAAAGAACTTGCAGCAGAATCACGTCAAATTACAATGATACTGTCGTTAAGAACAGTATTTGGATTTTGTCGCGATTACAATAAAGTATTTCGTGGAGTTAAACATACACTTATTTTAGATCGAGCAGAACAAAACGACTGCCTGTTTAGGTCAGACGGAGCTGATGTACAGTTTATCATAAATGAACTTGCGCTGTGGATGCCACGAATAACACCGACAGTTTCAAAATCGTTCGAATTAGATGATGTTCTTAAAAAACATACAAAGAAGATTTATTTTCAGTAACATAAAATATATCAAACAGCAGTTCCAAATACTACCGACTACACATGGCGAGTCACAACAACGTCGACTGAATAAAAGCCACGGCAATTATTTGTTGTTTTTCATCAACAAGCGAGACGTGGTAACCAACAACAAAATAATGCAATATTTGATCACGCCGATGTTAGACGAATATACGCCAGACTAAATTCAAAGCAGTATCCGGAACGAACGATGGAATGTAATTTTGCAGATGACGCTAATAAAAATATTACTCCACCTTACATGTATCTGCTCGACGAAGTGCAAAACTATCAAGATGTCGGAGACGGATCTCAGATATAAGTAGAGGAATTTCGTACACTTTATCCGATATTTTATTTTGATGTTAGTAAACAAAATGAAAGAGATGTAATTTCAACTGCTGATATTGAAATTACTTGGACACTCGGAGCAGCTCCGGTAGCACAGTTGTACGTGTACGCGTTAGTGATCAGCGATAGATCTGTTACAATCGACTTTATCGAAGGTAAAATGTCGGTACAAGTTTAAAACAAACTCAAAGTTCTGTTTAATCTGTAAATTTAATATAATTAAGGATGACAAAATATATTGTAAAAGATATACATTTGACTGATCGTCCAGTTAAAAAATTATCAGCTGCTGTTTCTAAACAACGGCAGGTTTCATTAAAAATCGCTGTTAATAAAACTGGAACATAAACAAAATTAATGTTAACCAAAAAACAAGTAAATAAATATAACCGCGGCAAACCTTTTGTTTTAAATTTAAGTGCCACACAAATAACTGCGATGGCAAAACAAGGTGGATTCTTTGGTCCGGCACTTTCGGTAATTGCTAAAATTTTATTACCAAAAATTTTGCCGGTGTTAGGTACAGTAGGATTAGCAGCAGCGTCTGGAGCAGTATCTGGCGCAACGAAAAAAGCAGTTGAAGGTCATGGAATTGTTGACAGTGGTATAAAGAAACTTTCAGTTAAACATTATTAGTAATTTTGCAAGTTTAATTTCATGTGGACTGATAAATATAATGCCACGACGAAAAACAGGAAAAAGAAAGACAAGAAAAATAAGACACCGCGAAGTCGAAGAACAAACAAAGGCGGATTTATAGGACCATTTCTGGCGGGAGTAGCAGGAAGTCTACTGCCAAATCTGCAGGGAATAGGACGAGGACTAACATTGCCGGGCACAAGGAGATAAAACCTCTAGAGATGCAATCTCAGCCGACAAAGTCGGCCCCGTTAAGTAACTTTGATATACTTGATAAGCTAAAACAAGTAAAAAATTTCCACGGAGTTTATTCCAAAGATGAACTTGCGGCAATTCCGCTGGTGGTTCCTGTGTGATAAATATACAAGATTTCAACGATGGATCTGGCACACATTGGGTAGCAGTTTATAATAACAATTACTTTGACTCATTTGGACTTCCACCGAGCGACGCAATAAAAAAATATATAAACAAAAAATATAAAATAATAAATTATTCGTCCAATCAACTTCAACCTGTTGGAACAACAGCTTGCGGATATTATTGTGTGATGTTTATAAAACAAATGTCCAAATCCCCTGACGTCAGGAGATCGGATTACAATTTTTTAAAATTTATTTTACAGTTTGACAAGCATCCCTCTCACGCCAATGATGAGATTACAATTAATTTTGCCAATTTTATCTAAACTTGTAAAATTACTAGTAATTTTATTTAAACTTGTGTATATAATGTGAACATATTGTCTCAAATGTAAACCTTAAACAGAAAATATCATTGAAACAACAGAAAAACAAAGAACAACAAGATGATGCTGAAAAGTCTTTGCGCAATTTGTGGAAAAAGAAAAAGTATGATTTTAAAGAAATTGTCCGGAGCTGGATGCGTTGACAAGGTTATTTTAGCAGACGACTGATAAATAATGATATGCAAGTGCGATTCTGACAGAGATTTATGTCTTGAGCAAAATAAAATTGTCACATACTGTCAACAATGCAACAACAGAGAAATAATAGGAACAGGTATAGACATACATAAAATAATTGGCAAATTACCGAAACCAAAAGGCGGTTGGACATTGCCAGGCCATAAATATACTGGACCTTATAATCCGCTAGATAAACAACTTGACGAGAACGATGATCCGCTGCCAGGACAAGAGCCTTGCAATCAAGTTGATAGCATAGCAATGCGCCACGACATTTGTTATCGTGATTACGAGAACTCAAAATCAGACTGTGATAAAGTAATGTTGGACGAACTTCGTGATATGAAACCTGCAAACGGCCTGCTTCACAAGCAACGGGAACGTATTGACAGAAATTTGGTGCAGGGTTTTATTGGAGCAAAATATAAATTTGGGCTTGGAAAGCCTCGCCTCGGAGAAAAAGATTTGTATGATGATCTACAGCTGAATTGCACAAACCTAAAAAAAAAAGTTTCCGCGACGTAAGGTTGTCGCAAATGCCGTTAACGATATCTGGGTGATAGATTTAGTTGATGTTTCAAATCTAGGTCAGTTTAAGAAGAATAAGAGATATCTTTTTAATCTCATAGATCTTTTTAGTTTTGTTTGCCAGTTTCATATAAGACAGGAACGTCGATAACTGATGCGTTAAAACAGATAATAACAACTGCAGAAAGAAAACCAAATAGAATCTGGACTGATCAGGGAGCCGAATTTTTCAATAAAAAGTTCGAGCTGTTTTTGCTCCAAAATGACATCAAAAAATATGTTACAGGAAACGAAGGTAAAAGAGTTGTCGTCGAGCGATTTAATCGTACACTAAACGAAAAGATTCATAAGTATTTGACAGCTAAAAATACAAATAAATGTATTGGCAATTTACAGAACATTGTTGACAAATACAATAATACGAAACATCGAACCATTAAAATGTCGCTAGATGACGCAATTAAAAATCCGATATTAGCAAACGAAAACATGTATCGAAGACATAAATTTAAAGTTGGTGATAAAGTTAGAATTTCTCTGACGAAAAAAACATTTGAGAAAGGATTTACTCCGAACTGGAGCGAAGAAGTATTTGTTGCTGATAAAGTACTTTTAACAATACCAGTGACATATGCACTAAAAGATTTATTAGGTGAGCCTATAACTGGCAGTTTTTACGAGCAGGAACTTCACAAAACTTCTCAAGATATATTTGTTATTGAAAAAGTTATCATAAAGCGAGGCGACAAAAGTTTAGTTAAATGGAGAGGATATAGTGATAAATTTAATAGCTGGGTGCCAACTCGGTCGATGCAAAATTATTTATAATTTTGTGCAATAATGTTATTATAAATTTGTTCGTACTTTACAAGTATAGATTTACATTTGATAGTTTTACATAACGAAATTAAATGTAATTTTCTTGTATTATCAACTGGCATTAAATTAAATATTTTAACAAAAATAAAATCATATTTTATATTTCGTTGATGGCCAATTATTTTTATTTGCTGTTTGGTAACTGTAAAATTCAATTTTATTATTTTTTTAGCAATGTGATATTTAACATTATATCGTCCAGTTGTCGGTCTGCTGTAATTTTTGCTGTCAACGACAGTGACTACTTCATCGTCAGATTCGTTGTTGTCATACAAAATATCATCTTCGCTATAGCTAGCAAATTTGTCTGTGATTGGCAAAATTACTTGTAATTTTGTTACTGGTAATTTTGTGGCGATATAATCTTCCGCGTATATATCAGCAAGTCGTTTGATCAAGTTCATATTATAATATATTTTTGTGTAATTAATAATATAATGACATGCGAAACGAAATCTCCAGAAGTAAAATATCATCAGAAAGTTAATATATTAAATTATAGAGAACTAGCCGAAGCAGTTAGAAAATGTCTGTCGGGTTATGGTTCATATTCTGTTGACGTTATTGTAATACAAGGCGAACACGATAAAATTCTCCTAACAACGGCAGAAAAAAATTAACTTAAAGAAAGTTCATTTATAACATTAAAATTTGATAGATGATATTCTAATGTTTTGCCATAATTGTCTTACAAAGACCGAGCTAAGAAATATAATGAATCATCATATTTGAAACTAAATCTGTTAAATGTTGACATTGACGTTGCTGATTTTCGTACACCATCCGCAACATCTTTTACTCTCCGTGAATTAATTGTATGATATTTCCCAGCAGCTATAATTGATTTAAATTTAATTTCTTCCTCAGTTTCAAGATTTATTGAAATAACTGAAATAACTGATTTTGGATCTTTAAAATTAGATCCATCAGAACCAGCTCCACGTCGGCTATTTTCTTTTAATGTAACTAAATCTAGGTTTTCAATTCTATTATCAGTTTTAATGTTATTGATGTGATCAATAACTAAACCATTAGGTATTGGTCCGTTAAATGTTTCATAAACAAACCTATGCGATTGATAACCAACAAAATCTGTTTCAGTTCCGCGAGCAACTACAAGCAAATATCCACTGTTTTGCAAATTACCTAATACTTTTTTAGTTTGTCTATTTCGTATAATTCCTTTATCATTAGCTTCGTATAAATCAAATACTTTATGAGGTCGATACTCATCTTGTAAAGCTAAATTCTCAATATTATCATCGCTGATCGAATTATTTACTCTATAGACTCTTTGCCCAGCTGGAATGTCCTCGCAAAACAAAATATAGATAAAAAATTTTCTGAACATTTCGGTTTCACCATTGACTGAGATTTTAATTCCAGCCGGAGTTGATATTCCAACAGATTTTTTAGATTTTATACAAATAACTGAACCAAGTGCATTTCCGGCATATAATTTGTACTAGGGGTGTACGTGATAAGTTTCTTGCTCGGTTGCTGTCAATCTCATGTATCTCAGAATATCTGACATTATATATAGGGATTTTATATCTCTAATTGATTTTTTACGTAATTTTTTATTAAATATAAAATATACTATATATAATGTTAAAATTGCAAGATATTGCTAAAAAGAGCATTATCAAAACAGAAAAAATTACTAGTGCATTTTCCGGTTACGATAACCGGAAACGATAGTCATATCATTGTAGAAGCTTTTGGCAACGAGGAAATTAAATTTAAACTAAAACTAAATAATACAATAAAATGTATTCCAAACAATTTTGAAAAGTATGTGTCAGTTACTCTTGGCAAATTACGTTTCATTGACAGTCTGCAATTTATGGCAGCATCATTAGATGTGCTTGTGAAAGTTTGCAGTAGTTTCATTAATCTGCGAAGTTGTTTTGGTGACAACTACGTCGCTCTGACAAAAAAGGTATATTTCCATATGAGTATCTCGATGATTGGAGCATATTTTATGAAACTTCTCTGCACGGCAAAGACAAATTTTACCCTCAAATATGCACAAGATATTTGGAATAAATTTAGTTGCAAAACATTTGGTGATTATCATGATATATATTTGAAAACAGATGTTTTATTACTAGCAGTTGTTTTTGAAAGTTTTTGTCGAGTTAGTCATAAAAATTATCGACTAGATCGCTGCTGGCATTATTCCGCTCCCGGACTGTCGTGGGACGCTCTACTAAAAACAAGCAAAATAGAATTAGATCTCTTGACAGATATTGATATGTTTAATTTTATTGAAAAAAGTATATGATGCGGAATTAGCGTTATAACAAAAAAATATACAGTAGCTAATATTAAATATCTAAAAAATTATGATAAAAGTCTCCCATCCAATCATATTATTCATCTAGATTGTGTGAATTAGTATGGGCACACAATGTTAGAGCCAATGCCTTGCGGTGGATTTCATTGGATAACTCCAGATCAATTTCTTAAAAAAACTGAAAAAGATTTACCTAGAAAAATTAATAATGATTGTTCCGATGTCAGTTATTTTGTTGAAGTTGACCTAGATTATCCTAGTTCGTTACATGATCTGCATAACGATTATCCGTTTTGTGCAGAGTCTATGATGATCGATTACAGTTTATAATCACCTGAACAAAGATCAGCGACAACAGCAAAAAATTCCATTGTTAATAAGTTAGCTCCAAATTTGCTAAATAAAAGAAATTACGTGATACATTACAAAAATTTACTGAGAAAAGTTCATCGCGTACTAAAGTTTAATCAGTCTAGGTGGATGTCAAATTATATTGACTTAAATACCAAACGTCGTGCTATTGCTAAGATCGACTTTGAGAAAAACATTTTCAAGTTAATGAATAACTCAGTTTTTGGAAAGACGATGGAAAATATTAGAAAAGAGTTTCTGTAGAAATAGTAAACGATTTAAATCGCAGAAATAAATTAGTTAACGATGACGGTTTTGTTAGTATGAAAATATTTAATGAAAATCTTGTTGCAGTAGAACGACGAAAGACAAATTTAAAGTTAAGTAGACTAATTTATGTTGGTGCAGCTGTACTTGATATATCAAAATGACTGATGTACGATTTTCACTATAATTTTACCAACAAGCAGTGGCCACATTCGGAGCTGCTATTTACTGATACAGATTCGCTAGTTTATAATATAAAATGTGAGGATGTCTATCAAGATATTTATAACCGCCGTGACCTATTTGATTTAGCAGGTTATCCAACAAGTAGTGGATTTCATGATGATGGGAATAAAATAGTTATTGGCAAAATGAAAGATGAGTTTATGTTTGTGCAAGTTGAAGAATTTGTTGGACTTCGAAGTAAAATGTATGCCGTAATTTTAGACGACAATAAACTGATCTAGCAATAAATTTTGCAGCAGCAGCTTCTTGTTGTTCTTCAACTAATCCAACTACACCTTTTTCCTGTAGTCGATTAAGTTCTTCTGGAGACATTGTTTGCACTTCAGGTTGTTTTCCAAATAGAGCCTCAGTAACTAGTTTGAGAACTGTTGCTGCTGCTTCTGCTGCAACTATCTGGCCACGTCGTGCTTGTTGTACGTTTTTCTTAAATGCCGCTTGAGATGGAGCAAGTTTTTTTTTAGATCTTCTATATGTTTTCTGTACTTAGCTCGTTTATCCATTTTTAATATATATAAATTTTATAAAATTTTAAGAGGTGGAAGACATTGAAAACAAATACTTACTGCAAATAATTTTCAATACAGCATCAAAACATTTTGGTTGGATCATGTGTTAGTTTATCAAATAAGAAAAAGTTATATTTATCTTTTGTTGCCATATGATATAATTCAATAAATTTATCTTTTGGTACGTCGCCACATTGCTTATTTGCAATATTTCTAACGTCGACGTTGTCTAGTCCAGGAAATAATATAAAACAACCAGTATTTCGCCGAAAAAAATCTATCGACGTTGTAAAACCCTTGGGCGAGATAAATAGAATTACATTTTTTATTACGTGACAGTGAAAAATATAATCTTATTTTATTCATTTCTTCATTGTTTAGCGGAATATCATCAAAAACAACTATCTTATGTTCAGACGAATCAAGTTGATTAACTGGAACAAGATCTTCTGGTTGTTTGATAATAAAAAAATCTTCACCAGCATCAAGATCATCACGAAGTTTATTATTATATTCGTTAAGTAGCTCATACTTATCTTGTTGTGGAATAATTGTATAAATATAAACTCGATCGTAATTAAAATTATCGCCGAGAAGTAAGTTCATAAGCAAATTTGTTTTTCCCGACCCAGCTCGTCCAACAATAAGATAATGACAATCTGGAAGTTCTTTATTGTGTTTATGTTTCACCAACCGCTCTGTGTCAAAATTTAATGTTGGTGATGACGTTGTCGTTAACTTTGCCATTGTTATAAAATTTTATGTTATATAATTTACATAATGAGCTATTATACAAAATTTGGAACATCATTAGGAAATTCGTCACCTACAAATACAGTAACAAACTGAAATATTGATTTATCAGGCTACCTAAGATAAACTGGCGCTACAATGACAGGAAACCTGTCTATGTCAAATCAGCGAGTAATAGATTTAGAAACTTTATATCCTCCAATAAATGTTAAGAACACACAAGCTGCTAGTTATGCACAATTAAAATATGTTGACGACAGCAAACTGTCACTGACAGGAGGAGCTTTAAGCGGTAACTTAGATATGTCAGGAGAAAAAAAATCATAAATTTGGAGACCGGATATCCACCAGCAAACTTAAATCAAACTCAAGCTGTAAGTTATTTGCAGTTGAGGTATGTGGACGGCAACAAGCTTGACAAAACCGGCGGAACAGTTATAGGTATTATTAACATGTCTAGTAAAAAAAATATTGGGTTGGAAACTGTGTATCCACCAGCAGATGTAACACAAGCTGTAAGTTATGCGCAACTAAAATCTGTTGACGACAATAAACTTAACAAAGCCGGTGACACAATGACAGGTAACTTGTCTATGTCAAATTCAAAAATAATTGGATTACCAACAACCTCGTCACCAGCTAATGAAACTGATGCTATTAGTTATGCTCAGTTAAAAGAAGAACTTACTCCGTATTTTAAACAATCCGGCGGAGCAATGTCGGACAACATAAATATGAGAAGGAACAAAATAACGACAGCATATGTTCCAGTTAATCCTAGTGATCTAACAAATAAAGCGTATGTTGACAGTGTATCTGGTGGTGGTGCGAAACGAACTAAAAACAATGTTGGGTATATTCCAACACTTTTTAAAGAATCTGACAACCGAGCTGGGTTTGAGGTAAGCGCGCTCATATTATCCTGAACATTATCCTTATTACGCTTTCTCTGATAAAAACGAATGGACAACAAACGGGGAAGTTGAAAACTTTTGGATCAGAATTAAACTGGACAACATTATATAATACAGCAAATACGTATGTTACAACAACACAATATTTTACAATTTCAGCAGAAAATTCTGTGAATAAGTACTTATATTTTCTACTTTATGTTGTCGCTGCTGAACATCCATTTCCAGGACTGACAGCATTTAAAAAATATACACATGATGAACAAATTTAATTTAATGTTATAAAATAATGTCAAGACCACCATTTACAATAATTGCGAGAGAATTTTATGATAATATTTTTACCCGAAAAAAGATGTTGGAGATGAATCATTAGCGGCACGTGTGATAAATACCAGAAAAAATTTCAATTCCAATGATAAACTATCCATTGTCAGAAGAAGAAAACAATTTTGTCCGTGTTATGCATATGCGAGGACCACAACTAAAAGAAGCAATAGAAAATTTTGAAGTGATAGAAAGATACTGTTATACTGATGATTGTCTAGAAGAACGTAAACAAGTTGAAATTCTGCTAAAAAATATTGCTCGAGCTTGATTTTGGAAATTTAGATTTGATAATAAAATCGAACTTAAAAAAACGAGCTTACGGTGAACGAGAAGATGAAAAAGAACGAGTAAACAATAGCCGTAATTATCTCGACAGACTTGCAGAATCTGTGATAATAGGAATAAAAAGAAACAAAAAGTTATATAATAATTTTCTACAACGTGAAATTTTTAAGCATCTTGGTATGTACTACCACGACAAGGAAACCCTAATTAAAATCGTTACTATGACACCAGACATGGAGTTAATTATTAAAGTGTATTCAAACGCAATTCTGCCAATGATAGGTAAAAAACTAGAATTTGATCCGATTATTGTTGACAGGTCACTAAAAATAATAAAAAATTTTGACGATGAAATTAGTAATCTTAATGATATTGAGCGAGAAAAGTTTTTTCATAAAATAACACAAACAAATTTGGAAGTAAAGACTGATTCTTATTACGACATAAGTGAAGAAGATGATACTCAATTTCCATCAATCCAATACTCTAGACAATTGTCATTGTGAAATTATTACGACAAAATAGAGAAAATACTCACGGAATCATATGAAAAATTAATGCTAAAAGTAGCTTCTGCTATTGGTCTGATCACAATTGAACTAGATAAGCTTAAAAAATTAATGCTAGCAAATTTCGTAGTCTCATATGCGATTATCAGACAACAGCTTGTTCTCAAAAATTTCACGTTAGATCAAATAAGTTTGATACTAGGATATATTGATGAAACAGAAAAAGATTATAGTAATTTAGTAAATAAAACAGATTTGTATGCGGTTGAATTAGAAAACAGTTTTGATTCATACACTTGGTTAAAGAAAAATGAGGTACTAACAGATAAACTATATAATGATACTTCGTCAGTTGTTCATGACAAGTACAGAGAGTTTTTAGTTAACAATAATAAATTTCGTGAATTTCTTGATTCAATTGTTGGTACTAGAATTTTTACAATCGTGTAAAAATTGTAAACAAATACTGTATAATGAAAAAACAGATCATCGATTTCAATCATATTTCAGAAGAAATTCCAAAACAAGATGTTGAAGCACTAGTGAAATATTGCAAATTTTATCATAAAAACCTTTGGTGTGTAAAACAATGTAGAATACTTCGAGTAATATCATATTTGCCACTGTTAACGACCAGCTCTGGCATAATCTCAAGTGGAGCATTATTAAACCCGTTTTTGTTAATAATATCTTTCTCTTTCAACAGCATTTAAAAAGATTGAACAAAACTTGAAACAAAGAATAAATCTTGTAAAATAGCAAGTATCACTTAAAACAAATTGCTTGATCAGAATCGATCTTATTTGAGAATGTATATATCATAGCTCAGTGCAGGAATGTTGGATTCTCGTACTGAAGGTCTGTGGTTCGATTCCCGCAACAGGCATATATCGGTGGGTATGGTCCTGTGCTACCAAATTTTTCTAAAAGAAGAGGGGCTCCACAGCAGCTCCAAGATTTCATATAATCTATTATCACGTTGAACAACGTGGTGAGTGCGTTTTGCACTTACCCCTGGGTTTAATTTGGGGGGGGGGGTTATATGAAATCGCAATGCCTAGACAGTCCTCTGAATCTCTAAAGTTTCGTTTCGTTTAGTGATTCGCTGGGGGATGTGTCTATGCAAGGAGCTCCCTAAAATAACCAGTAGCATGTGTGAGCTCTCTACCTCATTTGAAGGGAAGATCAAATACATAAGTGTCTTAATGTCCGTCATACATTTTAGATTTATAATTCTACAATTTAGCTGCATTATCTTTCAGATTTTCAATTATTCGAATTTCTACAAGGAAGCCCACACATCATGAACACGAAAGTTACCACACTAATCACAGTACAGTAGAAAAGCGTTACAATAAAACAAATTAAAGGTAACACTAAAATAGGCATGGTTCACTGGTTATGAAGCAAATAACAGATAGTTTTATGGACATGGGGACACGTTTTATTGTTGTCGCGTGAAACACGTTCCTATTTATCATATAGATCTATAAAAAGAAAATAACAGGAGGAGGAATTCCCAAAGAGCTGGATAAAAATTCAAATTAAAAGTAAGACACTCAGATGGATTTAGGTGACTTTAATACATTTGTATGCAATCTTAATTCTTATGAAGTTCAAAGTATAATACTGGCATGCCGTTGACGGATTGCCCTAAATTGTCGTGCCTTCATTTGTTTGGATTTGACGGCTTTATAGGGTTTACACATTCTTTTTAATTTGTAGAAAGCCATTCTCTGAAGAATGTAGTCTCTCCAAGCTGTACCTCCAGTGGCTGGTATATCCAGGTCAATATATACCTGCTGGGACAGATCTACCCTGATTCACGTGCATCGGACATCTACTTTGGCCAAAACTCGTGTACTGGAAACAATAATGGTTACACGCTCGTATTTCCAATATAGAATCAGCAGCTGTTTGACCAGTGAGGCGGTAAGATATAATGAAATCAGTCTGGAAAAACAAATAAAGACTTACTATATCTCTTTTATCTATGTTGTAAATAATACATAATTTTTTGTACCACGGTTCACCATAGAAATAAGCCCGAGCAAGATTTAAAGCGGGATATCCTTCATGAACTGGCCGGGGAAATGCATTACATTTAATAGAAGGAAACTCGTCTATCTATCAGTCAGTTATTTGATTTGATTACATATATGTTTGGTGATGTTTTAGGTCTATTTGATTTGCTATTGTTTGTTGTTTTTTGTATATTCATTAATTGCTGTGCGTTATGTAAAATTGTATCTTGTAACTGAACTTGTCCAAAATCAAGTTCATTGTGTACCTTACCAAAGTCATTGCTGTGATTATATCGGTTGTATTCAGACCTTGATTTGGGTGAAATTATTTATTATTCTCTGGAAATACAAAGTGCCCTATAAAAATTCTTGGAAAGAGATATTAAATGCGAATTATAATGAATTTCAACAAGTAAACTTTGGTTATATTACTGTGATTCAACGAAAGACTGTTGGCACATTAATTCAATTCAGGCCATTGGTGCATCAGTACATTAGAGACTACCATCCACTACTAGCACATAAACACCTTCAGGATTCCTTCTTAGTCACTCCACTGTTTTTCAACTTATTGAAATGTATAATAGTATTTGCATTTCATTAGAACAAATCTCAAAATTATTGTATTTTGTGCTCTATCAAAAGCTTTAGATCGGGTCTGGCACAGAGGCTTATTATTTAAATTGAAGGAATACGGTGTTTTAGGATAAAATGGTTGAAATTAATTTAAGTAATAGAAAACAAGTGATGGTTTTGCACTATACGTATTTACAGGAAACGATTATAACTGCTGGTGTGCCGCTAGGATCCGTGCTTGGGCCACTCTTGTTATTAATCTATGTAAACGATATTGCCGATGGTATGAACCCTCTCGTCCGTCTTTTTGCAGATGACTCATCTCTGCATTATTCATCCCCTTATTCATCGGAAATCAAGCGTGTCATGAATAATGATCTAATAAAACTGTATAACTGGCCCAAGAAATGGCTTTTAAAGTTTAATCCAGAAAAAGGGCTATGTTTTTCCATGAATAAAAGAGTAACAAATAATCCTTAATTTGATTTTGATAATATTGAACTTAAATACGTCGATTCTCATCGCCATCTAGGATTATTACTTTCATCAAATACCAAATAGACTTGTCATATGGATAGTATTTTAAAAACAGCCTCATCTCGAATAGCTAATCTAAGAAAAGTAAAACACAAACTAAGCTTGCAAATTTTATCAACACTGTATTTAACTTATAGCAGGCCTATCATGGTATATGCCAGTGTAGTCTGGGACGGATGCTCGTTGATCGATTCAGAAAATCTTTAAAAACTACAGCTCGAAGAGGCAAGAATAGTTACAGGACTTCCAAAATACACTAGTAGGCAATCTCTCTACTTTGAAACAGGGTGGGAAAGTCTGCAGTTAAGAAAAAAGACAAAATTTACTAACATTCTACAACATTAAAACGAGCCAAACTCAAGGCTATATCATTGAATTACTCCCTCCCCCTGTGTCCGAACAAACAAATTATAACCTTCCACGTTCAAACAATATGGCCATTTGCAGTTACAGGTTAAATTCTACTAAATCATCTTTTATAAATTCAACAGTATCTTTGTGGGACAATCTCGATCAGGATACTCAGTGCTTTGAAAAAATGTTTATGTCCAAAAATCATATCTAGTAAACTGCCAAGTTTTGTTAAGCGAACACTGGATAGTATCCATACTACATTAAGACATAATGTATGTTCTAAAAGCTGATCTTTACCATGTTCAACTTGCTGACACTCCTTTAACTTCATGCGATGGGATCGAAACCACCATGCACTTTTTCATGTACTGTCCCAAGTACAGTAGACAACAAAATGAGTTGGTGAGAAATTTACTTTCAATGTCATATGTAACTATTAGCTTAGATTTACTTTAATTTAATTTAATTTAGTTGTACCTGTTTCACACACTGAGGATTTAAATGAAGATGTCAAATTTTCTGTATTAATTTTGAAGTGACCAATCTTCGCAATATGGAAATCTTAGACAATCTGAACCAGAAACTTCCACATCTGCTGCCACAAGATATGAACGAATTGAAACAGCTATTAAGAGAATATAAGCACTTGTTTCCAAATATTCCATCACAAACAACTAAATCAACCTTGACGTTCAAATTGTAGATTCTACGAAAGAAGCTAAATATTTGCTGAAGAACGATTTCATCGAGCCAAATAGAAGTAAATGGAGTTCACCATGAATGCTAGTGCCGAAACAGATAATACATTCTGTATGTGTACTGATAACAGAAGCGTAAAGAGCGTCACCAAAACAGATTCATTTCCAAAACCCAGGACCGATGACTGCATTGACAGAATTGGAAATGCCAAATATGTCACCAAATTTGACTTCTTGAAAAGGATTCTGGCAAATTCCACGTAATGAAAGAGGGTAGGAAATTTCAGCTTTCATGACTCCAGATGGACTTTACCAGTATAACGTGATGCCATCGGGAGGAAAGGTTCTCCCAGTACTTTCCAACGTTTGAACATCATAACAGTATAACATCTGGAATAGGATATTGTGACGCTTAAATGGAATTAAGTAATTTACAAGACTTTGGCCTCATTTCTCGTTGTTTGATGGGGTTTAGACGGTTCTGTTAGAATTAAGTAATTTTCCATTGGTTGGACTAGGTCACATGAATAGATGTTTCGCAATACAACGAGTAATATGATGTGCAACGTGGGGGTATATTGTTATATATAGTCACGATAGAAGTGTATATAAGGAATCAACTGAACAATCAGACATTAACTTAGAGGAAAAATATTTGTTTAATTTCTTCCATGACTGTATATTGTATTTTAAGATAATGTAAACCTGTTTACATGACCTTTTAATCTTGGAAAGTTCTAGAAGGCGTACCTGACCTATGTCTCATTTGTAAGTGATAACTAGGCTGTTTTACTGATGTTTCAGTTCTAGGTATAGATTTAAATAGAAGCTTTCGAATGTTTTAGAAGCGAACTTTTCTGTACGAATTGAATGGGAAGATAAGCAACATCCTAATCATCTTATTGCGTCTTAGGTTTTATATAAGATTCTGAAGTAAAGAATCCTCTTTTCATTCCTGCTTTATGTTCAGTGTCTAAAATCATTGATAATTGTGTACAGGTATAATCTGAGAGGAATAATGTATTTAATAGTTATTCATTGAAATTACAAAGTTCTCATTGATATTTCAGACTAAATCACTAGTTTAGGATTACTGTGAATTCATTTAAGGACGTTCTGGATTATATCACTGTGATACATCAAGACTATTGGCAGATCAGCTCACCTAAAACTATTTAACTTTTCACTTTTGTATTCTAGGGAAATAAATTATATATTGAATTTTAATAAACTTGTTGGTTTTGCTTCTTCTATTACTTTAATATCTGTCATCTGTCATTTAATCAAATAACTCTTTATCATTGACAGCACGCTGATCAATTTTTTAAATGAACTAGATGAATTTCGGTTCTCCTGTACTATATAGACGACAGTACTGAAAACCAGGTGCCGGATGTCTCAAACGAACTTGGTTTTGTAGACAGATGGGGTAAAGTAGTTCATAAAACATCAAAATTATAATTTATTTCAACAGACCCCAAACCTACGTCTGACTGAATTGCTGATATTTCTTTTCATCAGCCAATGAACACGTCTGAACGTAAGAAACGGTTGGTCGGTGTGGTGTGCTGACGAGGTGAGTTTAGTTTTCTTCGATTCAGAAGCAATTTTGATATAGTGTAAATTTAAAAAAACAAAAAAAAAAACAAAAAAAAAAATTCTTTTCCTGCGTATATATTGGATATACTTCATATTGTGGCACAAGAACAATGGAAGTAAACCATAGATATTATTGTATCTTCTTATTGCGACATATTCCGACTCTTTTTTTATACGAGTCGCAAATCAGTTAGACATTACAAGGGTGATAACTCTTAAGACCTTACTGTGTGTCAGACTATCATGCACATACGCGTTACGTTAATTCCACCCACCACCCTCCTTGGAAAGATTTTTTTTTCCCATTGAGTTGGTTACAGATCCAATTAATATATAAGTCTGTGGTGATGCTTATAAGAGTCTGAAAAATCGACAAATTCAAATCTGACTAGATCGTTCAGCCTCATGGATCTAGAATGAATAATACAATAACGGAATTATACTTTAAATTAGAAACAGTTAGCTTGACTAGGTATCACAAACAAAATAATTAGCATAATAAAATGAACTAACATCTCATATAAAAGCTATATATTGATGAAGGCTACGTTTACCATATTTTGGCATCATACACTTAGTGAATATATTATTTGTTTGTTCTTTATATTTTGTTTAACGTAATACTAAAATATTCACTTAGAATGAATTTCTAAACGTTCAGTCTGTCCTGATCAATTTTAACAGCTGGATAAATTTTTATGAAATTAACGCACAAGCACTTTTTAAGCGGTATAGTCTTCTAAATGCAGATTTTTGTACACGTATCCCGCCAAACACCTGATAGTCCTCTGGAGAAGCACTATTATTATCCAACCATTGTTGACTTACACATGTTGGTTCTGGTGTTCTAGTCTTCCTCAGGGACGCGATCTTTCCACTACTATCGTTGTTTTCAGTTTCTTTTGGCACATGCAGTTCTGTTGGTATTTTGCATGTTACTGAACGTAACAGTCTATCTCGTGCATTCGGTCTCTCCAGCTCTGCGTGACTGTCCTGAATAGCAGGCTCTGTCCCAAATAGCAGGGTCTGTCCCGAATAGCAGGGTCTGTTAAATGTTCATATGTACCTTGCAGATGCCTTCTGTTTTAGCGACACACATACACCACCATCTTCTATACGAATCTGTAGTAGCGAATAACCTTCTACACATATATTTGACGTTGGGCAAAACCCAATCAATGTCTCAAGAATGTAATAGTTTCAGTTCCTTTACAGTGTAATTTTCTTTTTTCTTTTAGTTTACCAATAACTTAGATTTGGTACTGTTCTGTCAACGTGACTTTAGCATTAAGAACCTTTTTTTTTAAATTGCAAGTAATGGTCTTCCATGTCTATTGAACATGCGTTGTGAAGGTGACGAAGGCAGTCCTGCGCATGTATATTACGTAAATCCAGGAGAGTGAGGTAGAGTTCTGATCTCGACTACTTATTTCCTCATTAGTCTTTTTACCTTTCTTATCGTGTTCTCCACTCTTCCACCGAATTAGGTGTATTTTGTTGAACTTTTTTATGTTTGAACTCGTATGAGCGTAAAAAGTCTGCAAAATGTCTCATGAGAACGGTAGCCTATTATCAGAAAAATTTCATCAGGTATTCCATATCTGGCCGTGTGAACTTCCAATATTACGATCAATTCTATCAACTTCAAAAATAGTTTGAATAACAATTCACCATGACATGATGAGATTTGTTGTCAAAAATAACAAAGGTCTACAACTATCTTCAGGGCCTGATCAGGTAAAGTGTTGTTGGGGGAGGTGTGGGAGGGCGGGGTGTATGTTCAAAATTTCGTAAGGGACATGACTTTCCTCGAATGGGTACTAAAGCAAAGTCTATGTGTCTATTTAATCAAAGTGTACATAATACCCAATAAACGTGCACAAGAACAAAACGATGGTCAAATTTCAAGCGACAAATGACTTGAGGCGTGTGTGTGTGTGTGTGTGTGTGTGTGTGTGTTATATTTTTGCGAGGGGGGGGCTGAAAATCCCGCCCCCCCCCCTTCCCACCATCCAGCCCTGATCTTCTTTCATTGCTTTTAAGGCACGTTGTGACTTACGAGTGGGTCCTTTTGCTTCTGTAACAGATACGTATTGCATATTTCATTTTTGGTAGTATACTTCTCTCTTTCAAGATGTATATTTGACCAATAGATGGCTTCTCTGGCCTTTCGTACCTAACCTTGCATCCGATGGGGTTGCATTGTAGTCTTACGATTCTCAAACCTTTCAGTTCTGATCATTAAACAGTCTCCTTTATAAACCAAGTCTTTTTGTGACGCCATTTCCTCTCGGCAAGGAAAGTAGTTATTTAATTTTAGTAGGAATTCTTTTTGTCTTCTGGCTTTCCTTTCTGAAAGACTTCTTTTAACTATCTTAATAGAAAATCTGTTTCAGTTTCTTTCCAACTCTCAGTGATGCCATTTCTAAAAGCTGGTTTGATAATCAACCATGTTAACACTTTCCATTGCCTTCTCGGTCAATGAGTGAGCTTCGAACTCTCTGACGACTTTAGGTCGTACGTACATTATGTCACAGAAAGAAGCGACACGAACAAGTTTAGTAAAATCAGCAAACAATTTATTTCTTTAAGCTTCGAAGTGAAAATAAAAGAAACACGTACAGTATTTAGAAGTCGATCCCAATTTAACCTAATATGGATTTCAGCTGCTGACGAAGGGAAACACCTTTTCATACTGAAAGAGTTATTTCCCTTATATTGACACTATGTAAGCAAGGGATACTGGTTAAGGTTGGTACCTTCAGACAGTATTCACCTTTTATTACCAAGACACAAATCAGGAAATAAATATATAAGATAAAATTAATTCAAAAACAATTTGGATTGCACTATTGGTACATAAGGACATTCAAGGCTTGGTGCATCAGGACATTCAGGTCTATTTGTATTAATTGGGAACATTCTAAAGTTTTTTTACTCGTGATAGGACATTTTGGTTTTTTTAAATCTTTAATTAATACAGTGTTACTTTGTATTTGTTTAAATTGGAGAGAGATTAATGGAAAGGAATGTCAACAGTGGAAGAAAGGAAAAACATTCAAGTTATATACAAGCCTCTGGATGAATTTCGAAAAAGAAAAAAAAAAGAAACTACTGAAGTTAATTCATTTTTAATACACTTCATTAACTAATATTTCCTATAATTCACATTTGTGTCCCTCTTTACATAAAATACTGGGGTACAGGCAACAACAAATGATATAATTTAGTAATGTCAGTTAATGTAAGAGGAATGGAAACTGGTGTCTTGCATCATCTGTGCAATGCTGACATCCCAACAACCGTCTGACTTGCAATTACCCTTAACACAAAATTTAAGCACAAACTTAACATTGACAATGCCACTGTCGCCAATGATACATATATCTAACATTGACAATGCCACTGTCGTCAATAATACACATATCTAACATTGACAATGCCACTGTCGTCAATAATACACATATCTAACATTGACAATGCCACTGTCGTCAATAATACACATATCTAACATTGACAATGCCACTGCCGCCAATAATATATATATATCTCCCAATGCGTATCTACAGATGTGAATCGGATCCTGTTTCTATGTCTAAATCTCGATTCCGTACTTTTGTCTCCCTTTGAATGTCTGTACAAGACAGCACCACCTACGTAGGCAATGATACTGTGAGGTATATATTATTTGCTAGGTCTGTCAAAAAGAAAAATAGTTATATCAAACATTGTATCTTGGACGAGCAGCAATATTTCAACGAAGTCCTTTATGACATCCGTGTCTTATCAAGGGATGTAAAACAATCCAGTTCGGGAATGTGATGAAGCCATACCTACCTCGGATAAAGAGTGCCAGTATATGTTTGTTCTAGATAAATTATAGAAAATATATTATATATAATCAACTCAGGTGTCATTCCGGTTGGAACCCGTCTGGTGTGTATCTATGTCAGTATTTTAAAATTAAACACAATCAATTAACCAAACTTTTTGATAACCAGACTGATGCTAAACATATACGCTAAACAGCTTCCGGGAATATCTAATAGCGACAGCCCCACCAGAGTTCTATATTCCATTCACTGCAATTGTGAATGAAACATAGGAATTACAAAAAAAGTAATTATATTGGCTTTTCCATTTGTAATAAGAGAAAAAATAAAACTATTAACAATAAAAGCAAGTACAAACTCGTATTAAACCATCCTTATTACTGGCGAGTTTAAACTTGACACATTACTCAATTCAGTTCAAAACATGAGACAAATAATTACTTTCTCTATTTCTTCGTCTTATATCATTCGCGAGTTATGAAATATTGATGACCTTTGTTGACATTTTGTTTTATTTAACATACGTTGCCGGTTTTCTGAAAGTAGTCCAAGATCTCTAGTAGATCCACTGATCGCAACTAAACAAAAATCTCAATGCACCTGGGTTATACAGCCATTACCTAATAATTGAAAGAAATGTTACAAAATTGCTCCATAACATGTTAGTAATCTCTGTAAGAATTAATAATATTTAGTACTTTCAGTCATTCAGTATACATATTTAGTTAATAGCTGGCAGCATTTTTTTATAACTCTTATATTGGAAATGTTGGTGATAATTCTATTCATGCCAAGAAATAGCTCTTTTTAGCAACTTAACTACCTTATGGAAAAATAAACTTGTATTAGGACAAAACTGACTATTGTCTTATAAATTACAAACCATATCAGCTATTTATAACATGTAAGTGAGGAGAGAGTAAGAATAGATGGGCTACTATCATTGTAAATAAGAGGACATACTTGACAACGGATACATCAAGGTCGTCTCTTGACACAGTGTTTATTCATTCAAAAATATTTTCTTCACATCGTAGGTACATACAGCCGTTATAAATGACAACAAATATGTCAATTTCAATAAATAATTGAGTTCTAAAGCGTGCTTTCTAAAAATGTTAGTACTCTATGCCAGTTTGAATAAATAAATTCATTTCTACAAAGTGCTTTATAGACATCTTCATACAATATGTCAATTTTAGCAAATAATTTATCTCTCAAGACTAGACATGATACTATTTCCTCGTTTTGTAAGTTTGCTTCCGTTTCGTTATTTTTCAGTTATTCAAGCATGATACTCCGAACCAATAGCAAATTTTCCTGGAACCATTTTTAAACTATTCAGATGCGTGCTGATGCTATGCTAACCACTGAAGATTAATATAAATAGTATTCTATACTTATAACTATTTAATGGCTTATTCTTCTTCCACTAACTTAATTAATCTTCCTTACGTACCCATGCATCATGTCCTCCTGATATTTTTCTTAATACCTGATCATCTCTTCCTCTTCCACCTTTTCGTACGAACTATGTGTATGAAGATTTAAATAATTCCGGAAAGGAGTATGATAGTCGTTTCTAACCAGCCATGTTTATTAATAGTATCTAGCCATGTTTATCAATTGTATCTAGCCATGTTTATCAATAGTAACTAGCCATGCTTACCAATAGTATCTAGCCATGTTTGTCAATAGTATCTAGCCATGTTTATTAATAGTATCTAGCCACGTTTATCAACAGCATCTAGCCATCTTTATCAATAGTAACTAGCCATGCTTACCAATAGTATCTAGGTATGTTTGTCAATAGTATCTAGCCATGTTTATCAACAGTATCTAGCCATGTTTATCAATAGTATCTAGCCATGTTTATCAATAGTATCTAGCCATGTTTGTCAATAGTATCTAGCCATGTTTGTCAATAGTATATAGCCATGTTTATCAATAGTATCTAGCCATGTTTTCAATAGTATCTAGCCATGTTTATCAATAGTATCTAATCATTAGTATCTAGCCATGTTTATCAATAGTATCTAGCCATGTTTGTCAATAGTATCTAGCCATGTTTATTAACAGTATCTAGCCATGTTTATCAATAGTATCTAGCCATGTTTATCAATAGTATCTAGCCATGTTTGTCAATAGTATCTAGCCATGTTTGTCAATAGTATATAGCCATGTTTATCAATAGTATCTAGCCATGTTTGTCAATAGTATATAGCCATGTTTATCAATAGTATCTAGCCATGTTTATCAATAGTATCTAGCCATGTTTATTAATAGTATCTAGCCATGTTTATCAACAGTATCTAGTCATGTTTGTCAATAGTATCTAGCCATGTTTATCAACAGCATCTAGCCATGTTTATCAATAGTATCTAGGTATGTTTGTCAACAGTATATAGCCATGTTTATCAATAGTATCTAGCCATGTTTATCAATAGTATCTAGCCATGTTTATCAATAGTATCTAGCCATGTTTATCAATAGTATCTAGCCATGTTTATCAATAGTATGTAGCCATGTTTGTCAATAGTATATAGCCATGTTTATCAATAGTATCTAGCCATGTTTGTCAATAGTATCTAGCCATGTTTATCAATAGTATCTAGCCATGTTTATCAATTGTATCTAGCCATGTTTGTCAATAGTATCTAGCCATGTTTATCAACAGTATCTAGTCATGTTTGTCAATAGTATCTAGCCATGTTTATCAATTGTATCTAGCCATGTTTGTCAATAGTATCTAGCCATGTTTATCAACAGTATCTAGTCATGTTTGTCAATAGTATCTAGCCATGTTTATCAACAGCATCTAGCCATGTTTATCAATAGTATCTAGGTATGTTTGTCAACAGTATCTAGCCATGTTTATCAATAGTAACTAGCCATGTTAGTCAATAGTATCTAGCCATTTTTGTCAATAGTATCTAGCAATGTTTATCAATAGTGTCTAGGTATCTTTGTCAACAGTATCTAGCCATGTTTATCAATAGTAACTAGCCATGTTAGTCAATAGTATCTAGCCACGTTTATCAATAGTATCTGGCCATGTTTATCAATAGCATCTAGCCATGTTTATCAATAGTATCTAGCCATGTTTGTCAATAATATCTAGCCATGTTTATCAATAGTATCTAATCATTAGTATCTAGCCATGTTTATCAATAGTATATAGCCATGTTTATCAATAGTATCTAGCCATTTTATCAATATTATCTACCCATGTTTATCAATAATATCTAGCCATGTTTATAAATAATATCCAGCCATCTTTATCAATAGAATCTAGCCATGTTTATTGATAGTATCTAGCCATGTTTATTAATAATATCTAGCCATATTTATCAATAATATCTAGCCATGTTTATGAATTATATCTAGCCATGTGTATCTAGCCATCTTTATCCATAATAATCTTTCTTATTAATCAAGACAATCGGAGTTCATACAGTTAGATTGTATTATAAAAATCCGTTGTGCTATTGTTGTCATTTAAATCATACTCGTAGTCTATTATTCCAAATTTATATTTCAAAAT
Organism: Megalonaias nervosa; assembly: GCA_016617855.1. Lineage (NCBI taxonomy): Eukaryota > Metazoa > Mollusca > Bivalvia > Unionida > Unionidae > Megalonaias > Megalonaias nervosa. The sequence goes on along the minus strand of JAECUM010022321.1, from coordinate 12,767 downwards.
GGATGCTAACGATACGACAATCTCAAAGAAAAAATATTTGTTAAAAATTTAAGTTGTCTGCTGATGCTGTGGAAAACAACACGGCGGTCAAAACTTGTATCCAAACAAAAGTGGGGTGGAGTGGTATTGGTGGTGGGGATACTCTGTGTCTATAAGTACACGAAGCCTTGTTTTATGTTTCATTATTATATAATTCATAGTTTTAATGACTTAAAATCAGCCTGTGAATCTGTCAATAATAATATGTACTTAATACTCCCTCATAACTTCTTAATTTTCTCATTCAACAATCGAAATAAAATGACATATTATAAGACTAAAATAAAATTACCACGAACAAAGGCAAATATGCTAATATATATATATTAACATGCGATATAATTTTTTTCCACATTATCGTTTTATTTGTGATTATGAATGATCTTTTCCTGAACGGTTTTTGTCAGTTTGGTTGTAGATTCGGATTCCCGCTTTCCCCTTGGGTTACAGGACTGCCGACATTGTTCCGAATAATCTGAACTCTCGCAGAAAGTAACATCGCAGTAAAGGTAGAGACCTTCATGATTGGATGTATATTCAAAATCTCGGAAGATAAACTTTGTCTCGTGAGTTGATTGAGAAATGTAATGTGTGTTTACGTCTGCTTCACATCTATGTTCGAAAAAAAGAAAAATATCTACGTCAATATTTATGCAAATATGTGCTTTTCATTATGAACGAAATCATGGCACGCCTTAAAACACATACGAAACTTTCTTTGAACAAGAGGTGTAGCTCCGTGTGATTTGCACACAGACAGTAGACAGTATTAACGTTGTGCTTCGTGTGAAACATAATGTATCCTCTGATTTTTTGTTGGAGATGCTCATGTACTGTTTGATTATATTTATGTGTAAAACTGTACATTATCTATGATTCACATCAAAGATTGTAATGAAATACATAGGAATATCCTAGCATTACAAACATGAATGGCCATTATGCCTCAGTATTACATATATAAGCAATGTCTTGTACACATCCATAGTTGTTTCACAAACTAACTTAAATTTGATGAGACTTCATGGCAAATCAGTATGCATTACACATTCGTAATCAAAGGCGTAGAACAGAAAGAAAGGCAACGGTTCTTTTATTGTATTAATATATTTATCTAGAAAGCAGAATATGAGATTCAGAGTGATTGAATCTTTTAAAACCATATTTTTGTACTTGTTTACTCTGATTAGCACATTAAACTTCTCACATATTCCCTTCGTCGTCTCCTTTCGCAGGCAAATATATTTTTTCCTACGATTTCCCATGTAAATTATTTCCAAAATGTCCCCATATAAGTTGTTTTTAATGAATCTAAAAATAACTACAGCTGTTACTAATTATTTATTCAACTAGATTACTGCCGGTAATTTAAAATGAAAACCGGAATAACCCATTTACAAAACATACAGGCAGAGAGACTAGAGTATGTTTTCGTCACAGTTTAATGGTATAAATTATGCCTTGGAAACGATTAAAATACAAGAGCTTCCATAATTTGTAAATCAGTTTCCCAACGTTTAATGAAACTTTTTGTAAGGACGAAAATACAGCTATACAAAAAAGACAGCGCAAAAGCCTAGAGAAAGCTTGAACTATCTGCATGATATGAATGACCTGAAATTATGTCTATTTGCGAGATGAACGCAGAAAACCATTGGCATTAACCGTGCCTTTTGTCCTGTGAATTTCTGATGAGTGAGAGGCCTGACCGATGGGTGTTGTTTAGAATTAAAAAGTATCCATTATTCTTAACTTCGTGAACTTTTTTGAACATGCTTCATTACATTATGAAACAAACAAAGTTTCATTTCGCCAGTCTCTACAAAAAATCATAACAAAACAAAACATTTTCTTCTCTCTATAATTTGTAAAACTTATGTTGGTAATATGTTGCAATTTGTTGGGTTTAATAACGCTAAGACATTGGGATTTACAATACTCAGTACTGATTGAAGAAAATAAGAGTATCATATTTCAATCGTTTTTTTTTTTTTTTTCTTTACCCTAGATATAAACTTATCCGTTCCTTACGATGTAATATTTAATGGTTTCCCAGATATATAAACCTACCCGTTCCTTATGATGTAATATGTAATAGTTTCCCATACATATAAACTTACCCGTTCCTTATGATGTAATATTTAATCGTTTCCCATAGATATAAACTTACTCGTTCCTTGCGATGTAATAATTAATGGTTTCCCATAGATATAAACTTACCCGTTCTTTATGATGTAATATTTAATGGTTTCCCATACATATAAACGTACCCGTTCCTTGTGATGTAATACTTAATGCTTTCCACATACATGTAAATTTACCTATTCCTTATGATGTAATATTTAATGGTTTCCCACACATATCAATTTACCCGTTCCTTATGATGTAATATTTAATGGTTTCCCATAGATATAAATTTACCCGTTCCTTATGATGTAATATCTCATGCTATCAGCTGCATATGGGTCAGGTTTAGTGTAGCAGGAGTGTACACTCATTTTGACCCCCCAGTCAGCTGCATCCGTGTAGACCTTTACGTATACATCATCTCCCACGCTCACGTGCAGTGGATTTCCGGGTATTTCGTGCAAGAAGTTGGGATCGCTGTAGAAGTGCATGGTGACGCTGAAGTGACTGGTTCCCTGTACGTGGTGATAGTTGAATGGTTTTGGTGTGCTATCACTGATATAACTGGAGACAGTCCCATTTCTCATGACGCTACACTCGACATCCACGGTCCAATTGTACCCTCGGATAATGAATGGATGTTGGGGATCTCGCATTGCGTACATCACTCTATTCCTGTACACCAGGGCATTTTGTGTGGCCTGAAACCAATTCAATTTCCCTTTATCACGACTCTATGATCTTAAAATAATAGAAATGCTTGAGAAGCAACAAGCTATGCAAAATTTAACAAATAATATATTTTTTTCCTAAAATACAAAGTGACAATATAGAAAAAGAACTCGGTATTGCGAATTAAATCCCAGATTATCGTAGAATTACTAACACAAATTCCAATGAATAAAGTTCTGATTAATCTTTAGTGGTATCTCAAACAATTTTCAACGCTGAAGGTGTTTGTGCTTTGTTTTAAACATATTTTATCGTCAAAATATGATACAATGGGATTGGGCAGAAGTTGTAACAAATGAAATCAGCCCTCTCCCTACATGATAGAAGTATTACAACATATTCAACATGACAACATAATAACGAAAACTGATCGGTTGGAGAGAGAGAGAGAGAGAGAGAGAGAGAGAGAGAGAGAGAGAGAGAGAGAGAGAGAGAGAGAATGACAGTAATCACGATTTGAGTAAGTTATTGAAATTGTCCAGTAGCGGTTATATATTTACATACATGATGCAAAATTCTATATTTTTCATTTGCATCGCCCTTTCCCCAAAGCAGTAAATCTAAGCTAATAGTTACATATGACATTGAAAGGAAATTTCTCACCAACTCATTTCGTTGTCTACTGTACTTGGGACAGTACATGAAAAAGTGCATGGTAGTTTCGATCCCATCGCATGAACTTAAAGGAGTATCAGCAAGTTGAACATGGTAAAGATCAGCTTTTAGAACTTACATTATGTCTTAATGTAGTATGGATAATATCAAGTGTTCGCTTAACAAAACTTGGCAGTTTACTAGATATGATTTTTGGACATAAACACTTTTTCAAAGCACTGAGTATCCAGTTCAAGATTGTCCCACAAAGATACTGCTGAGTTTATAAAAGATGATTTGGTAGAATTTAACCTGTAACTGCAAATGGCCATATTGTTTGAACGTGGAAGATTATAATTTGTTTGTTCGGACACAGGGGGAGGGAGTAATTCAATGATATAGCCTTGAGTTTGGCTCGTTTTAATGTTGTAGAATGTTAGTAAATTTTGTCTTTTTTCTTAACTGCAGACTTTCCCACCCTGTTTCAAAGTAGAGAGATTGCCTACTAGTGTATTTTGGAAGTCCTGTAACTATTCTTGCCTCTTCGAGCAGTTGTTTTTCAAATTTTTCTGAATCGATCAACGAGCATCCGTCCCAGACTACACTGGCATATACCATGATAGGCCTGCTATAAGTTAAATACAGTTTTGATAAAATTTGCATACTTAGTTTGTGTTTTACTTTTCTTAGATTAGCTATTCGAGATGAGGCTGTTTTTAAAATACTATAAATGTGACAAGTCTATTTGGTATTTGATGAAAGTAATAATCCTAGATGGCGATGAGAATCGACGTATTTAAGTTCGATATTATCCAAAACTAGTTAAGGATTATTTGTTACTTTTTTATTCGTGAAAAACATGGCCCTTTCTTCGAATTAAACTTTAAAAGCCATTTCTTGGACCAGTTATACAGTTTTATTAGATCATTATTCATGACACGCTCGATTTCAGGAGAATAAGGGGATGAATGATGCAAAGATGAGTCATCTGCAAAAAGACGGATGAGAGGGCTCATACCATCGGCAATATCGTTTGCATAGATTAATAACAAGAGTGACCCAAGCACGGATCCTAGCGACACACCAGCAATTATAATCGTTTCCTGTAAATAAGTATGGTGCAAAACCACCACTTGTTTTCTATTACTTAAATAAATTTCAACCATTCTATGCTAAAACGCCGTATTCCTTCAATTTGAATAATAAGCCTCTGTGCCAGACCCAATCAAAAGCTTTTGATAGATCACAAAATACAATAATTTTGAGATTTGTTCTAACGAAATTCAAATACTATTATACATTTCAATAAGTTGGAAAACAGTGGAGTGACCAGGAAGAAATCCTGAAGGTGTTTATGTGCTAGTAGTGGATGGTAGCCTCTAATGTACTGATGCATCAATGGCCTGAATTGTATTAATGTGCCAACAGTCTTTGTTGAATCACAGTAATATAACCAAAGTTTACTTGTTGAAATTCATTATAATTCGCATTTAATATCTCTTTCCAAGAATTTTTATAGAGCAGTTTGTATTTCCAGGGAATAATAAATAATTTCACCCAAATCAAGATCTGAATACAACAATATAAATGCTTTCTGCCAGATGTTATCACAGCAATGACTTTGGTCAGGTACACAATGAACTTGATTTTGGACAAGTTCAGCTACAAGATACAATTTTAATTAATGCACAGCAATCAATGAATATACAAAAACCAACAATGCAAATTAAATAGACCTAACACATTACCAAACATATATGTAATCAAATCAAATAACTGATTGATAGATAGACGAGTTTCCTTCTATTAAATGTAATGCATTTCTCCGGCCAGTTCATGAAGGATATCCCGCTTTAAATCTTGCTCGGGCTTATTTCTATGGTGAACCCTGGTACAAAAATTAAGTATTATTTATAACATAGATAAAAAAAGATATAGTAAGCCTTTATTTGTTTTTCCAGACTGATTTCATTATATCTTACCGCCTCACTGGTCAAACAGCTGCTGATTCCATACTGGAATACGAGCGTGTAACCATTACTGTTTCCAGTACACGAGTTTTGGCCAAAGTAGATGTCCGATGCACGTGAATCAGGGTAGATCTGTCCCAGCAGGTACATGTTGACCTGGATATACCAGCCACTGGAGGTACAGCTTGGGGAGATTACATTCTTCAGAGAATTGCTTTCTACAAATTAAAAAGAATATGTACACCCTATAAAGCCGTTAAATCCAACCAAATCAAAGCACGACAATTTAGGGCAATCCGTCAACGCCATGCCAGTATTATACATTGAACTTCATAAGAAATAAGATTGCATGCAAATGTATTAAAGTCACCTAAATCCATTTGAGTGTCTTACTTTTAATTTGAATTTTTATCCAGCTCTTTGGGAATTCCTCCTCCTGTTATTTTTTTTTATAGATCTATATTATAAATAGGAATGTGTTTCACGCAACAACAACAAAACGTGTCCCTATGTCCATAAAACTATGTTATTTGCTTCATAACCAGTGAACCATGCCTATTTTAGTGTTACCTTTAATTTTTTTATTGTAACGTTTTTCTACTGTACTTTGATTAGTGTGGTAACTTTCATGTTTATGACGTGTGTACTTCCTTGCAGAAATTCGAATAATTTGAAAATGTGAAATATAATGCAGCTAAATTGTAGAATTATAAATCTAAAATGTACGACGGACATTAAAACACTTATGTATTGGATCTTCTGTTCGGGACTTAAAACACTGATATCGAAAATGAAAGATATTAATATATTAAAGATACACTGTTTTCTAGAATATACTGCTTATGACAGAGGTCACGAATGTCTTATGTGCTCACGAGCCTGACTCCCAGATCTTTCTTATAGGAAGCTAAAATTAACATCTATCCACGCTCATTAGTATTTCCCAGTAGGTTCTCCGTCTTTCTCGGTTACAGAAAGTAGACATTAAGCAAACATCTGTGTCGTCCAGGTGCTTAATATAAGTCGCAATAGCATGTCTGCAACAGACATACGCTAAAAGAAGTTAAGATATTACAAAGTAATGTTTACAGATTTTAATCAACGTAGTTACTGTTATCAATAGGAATAAAACCAAAGTGTCTAAATGAAAGAATTCTTTTTAAACAAAATATATCTGCAAGAGTTCCCTTTCAAAGGAATTCCGAATTTACTTATTCAAGAATGAAATATATTTACAATTGAAGAAATTCTGTAAAGACTGGATAACCAAAACATACGATTACTATGAAGAGCTTGCATATATGTTTGCGTCTAGCTATGGATTGAGACCGACAAAACAGTCTACGGAACTTTTACCTTCGCAGTGCCACCTGGAATCTATCGTCGATGTAACAACCGAGTTTTGTTTTAAATAAATCGATACATTTGTGATTTTCTGTCAAGAAAGGTCAAAGTGTTTCTATCAACAAAGGTCTAAATGTTTCTGTCAACAAAGGTCTACATGTTTCTGTCAACAAAGGTCTACATGTTTCTGTCAACAAAGGTCTACATGTTTCTGTCAACAAAGATCTACATGTTTCTGTCAACAAAGATCTACATGTTTCTGTCAACAAAGATCTACATGTTTCTGTCAAAAAAGATCTACATGTTTCTGTCAACAAAAGTCAACATGTTTCTGTCAACAAAGGTGTACATGTTCCTGTCAACAAAGGTCTAACTGTTTCTGTCAACAAAGGTCTACATGTTTCTGTCAACAAAGATCTACATGTTTCTGTCAATAAAGATCTACATGTTTCTGTCAACAGAGATCTACATGTTTCTGTCAACAAAGGTCTACATGTTTCTGTCAATAAAGGTGTACATGTTTCTGTCAACAAAGGTCTACATGATCCTGTCAATAAAGGTCTAAATGTTTCTGTCAACAAAGATCTACATGTTTCTGTCAGCAAAGGTCTAAATGTTTCTGTCAACAAATGTCTAAATGTTTCTGTCAACAAAGATCTACCTGTGTCTGTCAACAAAGGTGTAAATGTTTCTGTCAAAAAAGATCTACATGTTTCTGTCAACAAAGGTCTAAATGTTTCTGTCAACAAAGATCTACATGTTTCTGTCAACAAAGGTCTAAATGTTTCTGTCAACAAAGATCTACATGTTTCTGTCAACAAAGGTGTAAATGTTTCTGTCAAAAAAATCTACATCTTTCTGTCAACAAAGATCTACATGTTTCTGTCAACAAAGGTGTAAATATTTCTGTCAACAAAGATCTACATGTTTCTGTCAACAAAGGTCTACATGTTTCTGTCAATATAGTTCTACATGTTTCTGTCAACAAAGGTCTACATGTTTCTGTCAACAATGATCTACATGTTTCTGTCAAAAAAGATCTACATGTTTCTGTCAACAAAGGTCTAAATGTTTCTGTCAACAAAGATCTACATGTTTCTGTCAGCAAAGATCTACATGTTTCTATCAACAGAGGCTTAGACTCAATGTTTCACTGAATATATATACAACTTCAGTACAACGGCCACAATTAAATGATATAATTCGGGACCGACAGCGTAGATCTGGTGTAGTAATGTATGTTCGATGAATTACCAATAAATTTATTGTTGTTCTTCACCTGGTACCAATTACTATCTTTCATCTAATCTCAATGAATTGCTTTCAATTTACTAAAATGAAAGAAATATATCAATTTTATAATCCCTCTACAAAGTTTTCTTTTCCACATGTGCAAAGTTTTACACGTGTACATTAACATATTTACAATTGGTGCACATGGGTATGCATTTCCACATGTGCAAATTTGCACACGTGTGCAATAACAGACGTACAATGGGATCTCAAAGGCAAAAACTTCCACACGCGCAAATTTGTGTGCAGTAGCAGATTTTCTGCAGGTCACAAATTATGAGTATCATTTGGTTATATCATCCATGACAAGTAATGTGATTCTTTACAAACTGAATAATGAACTTAGTCCTGCTACTACTTCTACTACTACTGAAATTAGTGATACTACTACTACAATAATAATAATAATAATAATAATAATAATAATAATAATAATAATAATAATAATAATGTTACGATTCTATGGTTACAAACTTAAATAACAGAAAAGAAGCAAAACCAACAAGTTTTGTAAAACTTAAAAAGCAATTTAATTATTAAAGTAATAAATGAAAAATGTCAGAGGAACTTACAGTGCATTGAAGGGAATCCAAATTAGTCCTTATAAATGCCTATGAAAGTCCTAAACGAATGAAAAGTCCCTTATAATTTCAATACCGGAAATGTATTGGTCCTCCAAGAACTGTGACGTTATCAAAACAGCGTTGTCCAGAATCTTTTCGAATAATTTATAACAGTTCCAGAATAATATTATTGTCCAAATAATGAGCACTTTCTATCACCACTGAACAGTCCAAATAAATGTTTTTCCTCTCGAAAAATATTTAAGTGGAACATAAAATACGTCTGCAGGCTTACATTAGGAACACGAAAAGTGTAAATGACTCCAGAAATCAGAATGAAACTGAATGCTTAATTTTCTCCTTATATACACCATATTGTGCGACTGTAGTTTGCAATAGACCCCATGTGACAACATACACTATTTATTTACGACAAATTACGTATATTGACATGACCTTACGCAACCAGTGGGAATTCACAGAATTCTTCTTGAAACTTCCATATCCAATCAGTCACTGAGGAAATACGCCATAGGCGCCATTTTAAGTCTTATTAATACAATTATTATTATTAATTGTCAACACAGCACGTAAACATTTATTTATAGATCCTTCGTAATTTCTGTTTTCAACAGAGCCAAAGTACGCACACAATTTATAACAAAAAATATTCTATACAGTTTACGACCATGAATAAAAATTACGAAAATTAAATAAAATCATATACTAGAAGGTACAGAAAATATAGATATACATAACAACAACAACTACAATAATAATAATAATAATAATAATAATAATAATAATAATAATAATAATAATAATAACAACAACAACAACAACAAAAATAATAATAATAATGAAAATAAAGTATTGTAGATTTCCTGAGGTAATTTAAATCTTCCATGCGGCCGACAATGAAAACCATTACTGTCAGATAGGTACTATTGTTTCATTTTTAACTTGATATATGATGTGATTTGGCAATGAGATACATACGCACAAAAACTTCTTAACACCCATTCATCTCCGCACTTGTGAAAACTTGTACACACAAGAAGTCATCAACACCCATTCATCTCCACACAGATACAAAACTTATATGTACAAAAGTCATTTATACCCATTCGTCTACAGACATATACAAACAACTTATACATAGAAAATGTCATTAACACCCATTAGCCTACGCACAGATACAAAAACTTATACACACAAAAAGTCATTAACACCACACTCATTCGTCTCCACACAAGTACGAAAACTTTCAGATATACCAACATTTTGTTTTCTTCCAGCACAACTTTGCAGAGGAGACTGTGATATCCTTGGTCAGTTCGTATGTCCGACCGCCTTTCCGCAACCACATTCTCATATGCCACCGAGTAAAAATTCACTAAACGTTTCAGTTAAGGTGTATTTGGAGTACTCAGAAAATTGTGTTTCATTGTTATCTCCAGCCCCTGGGATGCGATCAAGGCCAGATTTACAATAATTTCAATATTTTGAAATGAATTCTGTCCAAACTTTATATATGCAGTAATTGAAGGAAGGCACATTATATATGTAATGGACTTTGCTTTATGAGCCCGGGTCGCTGTTTAGTGGTGAAAGTTAGTGCTAGGAGGGAGCAGGGGTAGTGTGTGTCTGTGTTGGGATATGCTATGAAAAACTTTGTGATTTGCGGTGACGAATTTGCTTTAGTTACTCAATCCCACTCTAGACTTGTTTTCACAAAAGTGACATGAACTGAGATGCTACGTTTCTTGATCATTTTAGCTTCTCAAAGCTTAGCGCCATCTTTGACAGCTGTATTGAGAAGTGGTATCGAAATTTGTTCCTCTTTCTATTCCAGTTTTAGTGTACTCAAGAAGTGATTCCTATGGGAAGGCTCTCTGGGATGCATACAATTTCAGACTGGTTATAGAAATTTTATTGTCCTTCTTCCTATTACTCTATATATTCTTGAACTTCAAGAACATCGACATAATATCCATAACAGTCACGCTATGTACACCTAGATATGCCGACATGACAAAATATCCATAACAGTCATGCTATGTACACCTAGATATGCCGACATGACAAAATATCCATAACAGTCATGCTATGTACACCTAGATATGCCAACATGACAAAATATCCATAACAGTCACTCTATGTACACCTAGATATGCCGACATGACAAAATATCCATAAGAGTCACGCTATGTATACCTAGATATGCTGACATGACAAAATATCCATAACAGTCACGCTATGTATACCCAAAAATGCCGACATGACAAAATATCCATAAGAGTCACGCTATGTATACCTAGATATGCTGACATGACAAAATATCCATAACAGTCACGCTATGTATACCCAAATATGCCGACATGACAAAATATCCATAACAGTCACGCCATGTACACCCAAATATTCCGACATGACAAAATATCCATAACAGTCACGCCATGTACACCCAAATATGCCGACATGACAAAATATCAATAACAGTCACGCCATGTACACCCAAATATGCCGACATGACAAAATATCCATAAGTCACGCTATGTTCACCCAAATATGCCGACATGACGAAATATCCACAACAGTCACGCTGTGCACACCCAGATATGCAGACATGACAAAATATCCGTAACAGTCACGCTATGTAAACCCAAATATGCTGACATGACAAAATGTCCATAACAGTCACACGATGTACACCCAGATATGCCGACATGACAAAATATACATAACAGTCACGCTATGTACACCCACATATGCCGACATGACAAAATATCCATAATGGTCACGCAATGTACACCCAGATATGCAGACATGACAAAATATCCGTAACAGTCACTCAAGAAGTCACGTGTCCAACCTTCTGCAGCTATCTTTGTCCATCTCCGGTCTCTGATAATATATGTGCGCAAAGGTTTACATATGTTTTTATATATGATACTCACGTGGCCCGTTGGAGGTGAAGAATGACTTAATCGGAACAGTGGTATTTGCCTCCACAGTCACCATTAAGATACTCAAAACAATCAACTGTGATTGAAAAAAAGAATATTTATTAAATGAAAGCAGGCGTATAGAAGTATAGAAGGAAATGTAATTGTTGAAATACAATCTCTCTCTCTCTCTCTCTCTCTCTCTCTCTCTCTCTCTCTCTCTCTCTCTCTCTCTCTCTGTATATTTCGATGAAATGTTGCCCTTGATAAAGGGCACAACACTCTGTACCAATGTATGAAATGCAATGAATGTGATTTGGGTGAAGTTTACAACCCTATATAATTTATTTACTTGTTTTTGTATGTTCAGGAAATACGTTTAGACCCACATATATGAATGACAGAATAATAAATGTGCAGCTTGTATTTAATATGGCAACAAAATAATCTTCCTACTTACAGGCAAACCTCAATGCCGACCTTTTCTTCCGACCGAACTCCATGCCGACCTAATTAAAAAACCGATCTTCATGCCGACCAATTTACAGACCGACTTTCGTGCCTACCTATTTACAGACCAACCTCCATGCCTACCTACTTACAGACCTATCTCCTTGTCATGCTATCTAAAGACTGACCGCCATGCCGACCTACTTACAGACCTATCTCCGTGTCATCCTATCTAAAATCGGACCTCCATGCCTACCTATTTACAGACCAACCTCCATGCCGACCTACTTACAGACCTATCTCCGTGTCATCCTATCTAAAGACTGACCTCCATGCCGACCTATTTTCAGACCGACCTACATGCCTTAGGTTCCACTAATTTTTCTGCTATTTATTAATTTAAAATTGTGGAAGCAAAATGTGTTTCAGAATGCTAAATAGGCTCTAAATAAACAATTCTCACATTCCTGGAGGGATTGACTTGGGAATATTTATATGAGAGTCAAAAAAATTAAAACAATGGAAAATGTTTGAAATAAATTAATTTAGTACAAGAAGATTTATTTCGATCAGGTATTTTGATTGTCCCAGATCAAGATAACACTATCCTAGAAAGTTTTTGATGCACGCACGCCTACATGGTCCTCACATGTCCCAAAAGTATACATGTAATACCCGTTAGAATCTCTCTCTCTCTCTCTCTCTCT